>ML784883.1:319754-386668 GCA_009831015.1 Picea engelmannii | reverse complement strand
TGTAATTCTTTTCTTTAATTATCTTCAGGGCCTACATGTACTTCCTTCTTCAATTCACTTTGTCATATTCAAAAATTCATTTCTCCTCAACCATGAGGATCCACGTGACGTGCCACATACCACCAGAAACAACATGATGTATATTATCCATTCATGAGTTTTGTATATGCATGTGCATTGTCCTTCATGTCCAAATACCTTTATCAATTTTCCAGTCCAAAACCCATGACTAGGGTTGACATCAGTGACAACAACCAATCTTCCAACATGACACACAAAATTAGGGTCCACGTCATCTTGAGTAACATAAACAAGCCACATCACTCTAGGATTACATCCTCTGGTAATGTTCAGCTTCTCCTACTATCAAAACTTCCCTAAGCGTTGAAGGTTGAAGTTGTAAACTAATGTTGGTCGTTGATATAATATACTTCAGGTTCTCTCATAATCGTTAGATCAAGTGTAGTGGAAGGATAGAGTAAGCATGAGATGTTAACCGACAATAAGTGTTCATCATAATGTTATGACTTATTCAGTAGGTAAACCTCTAGAGGAATTGAACTACTTCGAGTTTCTAGTAACCTGGAGTCTCGGAGTTTCAAAGCCCCAAAGTAATATCTGACCATATGATCCAGGTGGATATCGGTGGCCACCCACCTATTCCAACTAGTTCCTTTTGACAGTTTTAGTTCAACACATTCTTCTGTAATTATTTGTAATTGTGGTTTATACAGTTTTGGGGTTGTATGAAGCCCTACACAGCTTCTAGGTGGATATTGGTGGTCACCCACCTAATTCAACTGGCTTATTTTGGAAGTTTTCATGTCAGTACATCTTTCTGTATTTCTAGAACAATTTTGGGGCCCTAAAAAGTGTTTTTTTTATCTTTCCACAATCAAATTATAGATGGAGTTAGATTTTGATGGAATAATGTGTATTTCTCGAAAATACCTTTCCAACGGGATATCACACACCTAAAACAGAGGTCATATGCAAAATTTACGACCCTGGGAAGTTGAGGTACCAACTTACCCATCGAGGCCCACATAACTTTTGGCAGTTCACCTCCTAGGGTTAGGATTTTGGATGTCCACATTTTTGGCATTCATTAGTAATATCAAAAAGTCCTTTGAAGCATCATTGTAATCATTATGCTCAAACAGATGTGCATAGCAGCCACATATCTTCTCAGATATAGCTACCACCATTTGAGCAAGTTGTTTTCAATTCTACAGTTTTATAGTTTCATCCTATTTTATTTATTCAATAAAATTTATTGTTCACTAGATATTTGTTGTTGTTCTCTATATCGCTGTGTTACTATATTTAGTATTTTATTTATTTTGTTTCGTTATTAAATATGGATCAATGGTATCAAAGCGATTTGCTCTTCATTTATTTATCTTTGTAAATGTGCCTGACAAGATCTGAGTACAAGAAGTTGGGACTTGAACCAGTCGAGCCTTTGCAATATCAGTTGAACCGATCCCAACAAAAACTCATGGGGGACAATAAGAAATATGATGGAGAAATATATCATTTTAAACTATTGATCGAGGAATCCATTGCACAACAAAGGAACAAAATGATGGAAAAATTTGCACATATACTTCGATGGTTACCCACAGGAGACACATCTTCATCAAGAGGCCATGCAACCCCCTTTAAGGTACAAGTAAATATTTTTATTCCATTATTTGAAGGAGATAGATGCAGGTGATGTAGATAAATCCTTGAATCTGCTTGAAGGGTATTTTTCAGTCGACAATTTTTCCGATAGGAAAAATATTACTTTTTCACTCCTCAAGGTCATCCCCATGTTAAGGACTGGTGGGATACTTACTCTAAGAAAAGGGCCCCCACATGGGATTCCTTAAGGGATGCCATTAAATAAAAATACTACCATGTTGGAAGATACGAGGACCAGTACACAATATGGACCACCCTACGTCAGAAAAGGGACCAGACAGTACCAGATTTCACCAATATTTTCCATACCTTGTGCACCAAATTGGGTATCAAAGACTCTGAACGAAATCTGGTGCTCAAATACCATGGATGTCTGCATAGATACATTCAAAAATAAATGGATCTTCTAGACATCACATCATTGGGTACATCTTATAGATATGATGTCAAGATCGAGCATAAATTTAAGCAAAAGAGGCGAGAGTTTGGATCTGCAAACTCCTCACATCCGAAGCAGGGAAAAGGTGGGACCAACCCAAAAAAAGAGGGGCAGAGAAAATATGGCCACTCTCAGGACAACTATTCCAAGACACAACATAAGAAGGGTAATGAGAAGTCGAAGAAGGGCATGGGAAAGTGGTGTGAATACCATAAAATCCCTTGGCACAACACCGAAGATATTCTCTCCAAGTAGTCACTGGTAATTGAGCTGAAATCTTCTGAGTCAAAGGCATATTATGACTCTGAATGAAATCCATAAAGAGGGAAGCGGATTATCAATGTTGAACCCAGCCCCACTTTCACTACCACCAAATTTTGACCAAGCGAGCCAAAATAACTAGAATAAGGTGAACACCTCTTTCACTCACATATGTGGGTAAAGGGGGCTCCGCTTCATTTCATTGTCAATAACGGTAGTCATAAGAACCTGATATTAGTAGATGTCATCAAATGGTTGGACTTGCAGATGAAAACACACCCATATCCCTACACTATCAGTTGTCTTCACCAAGGAAAAGATATTTGTGTCAGCCAAAAGTGCCATCTATCCTACATCATCAAGCCCTTCAAATATGAGGTATTGTGTGAGATTGCTCCCCTTGAAGTTTGTGATGTTATTTTATGACAACCATATTTTGGAAGACACATGTTGTGTATGAGTATATACCCCGCAATGTTATTATTCATTTGGGTATAAAATTGTATAGGATACCATAGGTAGCATCGCTTATTGCTATTTCTGTAATCTCTATTAAGCAATGTAGTAAGGTCATTTCACAGAATGAGAAGTTTGTCTTCTTTGTGATCCTTTCTCACAGTAAGAAGAAGGCCACTTCCACATCTGTGAGCTCTTCATAGAGTCTCTCTTTGCAGCAGAAGCAAGTGGATGGAATCGTGGAAGAGTGTTGTGCCTGTTTCGTCACTTGGGTGAGAAAAACAATGGCACTTGCATGCCTAGTTGGGCCTGCTAGACAAGGTAGAAGTTTGTAAGTGGGTTAAACAATCCAAACACATGTAATAAACAAATAAACAAACTAAAACAACTAAAGAAATAAAAAATAGAATGCATAAGAAAGTTATAATCATAAACAATCAACCAATGACCAAGATTATGCCACCAATGGATAACTATATTAGTTGGAAAAACACCGTAAAGAAAAATGAGGACTTATGAGTCCCCTCTTCCTCCTTGGGAGGGATCTTGAGTTCCCTAATGAAGAGGTCTTCTTACAATGGAAGAAAAATGGAAAATGATGAAGAAAATCAATGCCTATTCCCTCAAGAGGTGAGTGGAATGGTCTATTGCAATGATGCTTGAATACTCCAAGGAGAAAAGAGGATTCTTAAGGGAGAATTGAGGCAGCATAACAATACTATGAATATATTGGTTTCTTATTGCACCCATGGCTTCCATTTATATCATTTCTTCAAGGAAAAATACAATTGGTTCTTGGTGTGAACAAGGGGCCCTTTAGGGCACCCTTTGGTCCTTGACCAACCCCCCATTTGGATTTCACTCAGATATGGAGTTCAAATCAAGTTGGGAGTTGGTCCATAAGTGGTTGGGGGGCGACAAGAACCATAAATGCATCATTCAAAGGAGTGTGCGACTTTTCTCATACACAGTCATGCATTTGGCGCATTGTACGCTCTAAGGGATTTGTTGGCCTGCACGCTTCCTTTAGTGATTTTGCGCATGTCAATTTTTTCCCAATTGTATAGTTTTTTCCTTTTGAAATGAATTTTAGTGTTGCAGGTGAACTAATTTTTGTTGGCATTTCTATATTTTTGTAACCATTTGTGTGCAATGTTTCGGAAAAAATTCCAATGATAACAGATGTCCCCAGATGTGTGAGGCTAGGAGAACACGTATAGCTGAAATACATCAATGTTTCTTCTACTGAGATTTCCATTGTAATGAAGAGTGATGAGAGGAACTGTAAGAGCGATACATTAGAGTGAGAGGGGAAACTGTGGGACCCAAACCTTTCTCTAGGGAGAAAAAATAAAATTTGTATACAAACGAGGTGGACATGCGCCATGCTCGTGTCATCTAACCAAATGTAAGATGGTAACTGAAGATGTATGTTTGTGTAGATAATTGCAGCGCCCTCCATGGTGGTTGATAATGGTAGATGACAAGTCTGAATGGTGAACATACTCTAAAGTGAGGCAAGGACGCCTGTAAGAAGTTTCGATGACTCATAGGCATTGATGGCCTAAAAAATTCAAAGGTCTTCGGCTGGTATAAAACAACTGCGATAGTCGCATAGTAAGACCCACCGTAACATGAGATTTTGTTGAATTCAAATGCTATGGGGGTCAACGAAATCAAAGAGAAATGATGATTCTCTTTGTTTCATCCAAGACTCCTCATTATAAAGGTAATGAGAGTCAATATATTGTCATCCTTCTAGAAACTGTGTTGATGTCGACAAAAAGGGAGATGTGACTCCAAGAAGAAAAGGTCTTCATGCAATCCACTAAGATGAGATCAGGTACTGATAGGGAACATGAACGAAGTCAAGATGCGGTGAGACTCAAGACTTCCCTTGGTTGGGGTATGTTTGAAGGATGATTGGAAGTAACTGTAAAACTGTATCTAGTGTCAAGGGGACAACTGAATATAGGGTTAAATTGTGCCAATGGCTTGAAAAAGTGGACAAACTTAGAGATCAGGGGTACATGAATATTTTGGGATACTCAGGGTTCGTGAATGATGTCAGAGACAGTGGATGCCCCAAACAAGGGTGACATGGGTTGTGTTGCCAGGAAAATAAGGTCATCAAGGGCGACAAAAAAAATCTAAGTAAATGTTGGAAACAAAGGATTTTTACAATTACCAAATAAATAAAGAATAATTTGGGATGAGTGTACAGATACAAAAATAGGTGCCCATGTGCAAGATGGCTTGGATTGTGAGGGTGCAAGTTGCGAAGAGAACTAGTGGAGGGTGGGGGCCCAATGGGTGGGTTTGTGTATGAGGTAAATGAATGGAGGGAAATATACAAATGGGAAAACTAATGGTGGATGAGATGGAGGGATAATGATACTGTGGAGGTGTAGTCAATAGAACCAAGATGAGATAACCTGAGAGCCCATTGGGAAAGCTAGAAATATGATGAGAAGAAGTATGTGTCTTATTCTCAGAAGTACATAAGACTATCGGGACTCCCATCCCTAGGGGGTGAAAGAAGAATGAGTGTCAAGTTGCCAAAGGGAACTATGAATGGGACCACTCATGTGGCAGAGAGTGCTACTGGGTGACAGTACTAGAATGAAGCAGAGGTGATGGTACTACAAAGCCGGATGTAAGGACCCTAAAGGTGAATGTCGTAGGGTGTGACTGGGAGATGCAATTGATTTTAGAGGGAATAATTACATTCTAGTGTCGAACATATACCTGAAGGGGTTGTGTCATTTGTGATGACCAAGTACCTTCACATATAAAAACCAAATACCCGATGTGAACAATGTCTGATGATAAAGAACATATAACATCTATCAGATAATTTTGAACATAAGCATGCGTACCTGTACGTGATGTGAGAAAAATGCGCTCCAGGGGCCAAGTTTAGATGGTGACCCAGGGAATGTGATTGTGTATATAGCGGGACCATGATCCCCTGGATGAGAATGGATCGGGAAATAGAGGCTCTTGCCTCCTGTAATTGAGTGTGGAATTGTTTGCAAAAGGGACTATATATGGCTGGTGGGCCCACAATTCCACCTCATTTGTACCTATCACTATAGTGGTTTGACAAGGGAATTTGGGCCCACATCCAGGATGAGATGGTCCTGGAGCATTGTGTGGGTGTACCAGCGGAGTAGCGTACCTTGATTCATTGAGCAGTTGTAGCGGGGGAAACGATGACGGGTCGACTGCCCCCTGGACCTGGAGGACCCCCAGCTGGTGGGGTGCCTCCAGGTGATAGAGGACCTGAGGGGGGAGCTCTGGGGGCATCATGAGTGCCAATTTTTGTATTTGTATAGGCTTGCGAGCCCATTTTGTATAAGGTAGTTGATACCCATTATGTATAGAGTAGGGGGTACCCATTTTGTACCTGTAGGGGTGAGGGGACTCATTGGCCTATGAGAGACTTTAAAAGTGTGATTGTACTCAAGTGGAAAATATGTAGAGGGAATATCACAAACAAGGTGTGATGGATTGCTTGACATAAACCAAATGTCCAGACACTGTGGGTGATAAATTGTGGTAGGGGGCAATATTGCCCGTGGGAAATGAACTGAATAATTGGGAGGATTTGGGCGAATATCCTCAGACAGTCGATCTATGAACCATGGAGAGGTGGGAAGTGACCCAGGTTTAGAGGAGGTTATGTTGATAGTATCTAAAGAGGGCGGGCATAGTGGTGAGGTGGTTGGATGTGGTTTAATAGGGGTTGAATGACGACCTCAGTATGAAACAATCAAATGACATCTATATGTAAAGTGAGCAAGCGAGTCATAGAGAGTGAAAGGATAGCTCATCCATTTAGGGATTGAGGAAGAGACATAATGAATGTCAGTTACGTGAGCACTAGGAAGTGGTGGCAGAGAGGGCTCTTGCTGAAAATTTTGGCGTACTGCAGCTAGCGTCTGGCGAAACTAAGGTAGAGATGGGAAATGATGAGTGTAGTGGCCATATTTAGAACAAATGGCACAAGCAAATTTGGTTCGCAGCCCTTTACTTCCTGTAGTGGAGGACGATGTAGTAGTACTAGACTTGCTTGGTGAAATGGTGAGTGATGTGGTTGCTCGAGGGAGTTGGATCAGATTTCATAACTCGGTAAGAGAAGGACATCTATTAGTGGGGTGTCCCTCTCTTTCGCATAGTGCGCAAGGAGTTTGAACTCAGGGAGGAAGTGGAGTTGTGGGATATTTCTTCTTCTGTCTCCCCCCAGCAGTGGTAGTGGTGCTGGAAATTAGGGGTGAGGGTGGTGTGGTCGAAGCCTATACTGGAATCCGCATCGGGATTCCCTCTGACTGAGGAGGGAGAGATGGTTGAGTAACCATTGCTGGTGGGTGTAGATACCATATAAGGATGGAAATAACCATGTTGGGAAGGGTAAGTGTCACATCTACCTGAAATGCTTAAACTCCAAGTGGGGGGTAGAAGAAGGGAATTTGAGTAATGGCTTGAGGGATTGTCTCCCAAACCGGGATTTTCCCCTAGGGGAAGGGGAAATTAGGGATAAGTGGTGCAGTAGGGTTCTCAAAGAATTCATGAGGTAATATTTCTTCAACTGGTGGGACGTCGAGGTGTGGAGATGCCTTAGTGGGAGGAATGGTGTCTTCGGTGTTGGTTCCATTAGAAGATATGACACACACTTGTGTTAAAGGGTGTATGAGAGGTGGTTATCCATGGCATCCCTCCAACAAGGATGGGTCTTTGAAAATTATGGGACCCATGTCAATGAGTGAATAATCATTTGAGCTAGTGTGGACAAAAGGCAAGAATTTATCGATGTTGGCAAAGTGGTTAGGCTCATAATGTGTAATTTGGTCAATGGTGACTATTTTCTCATTGTGGGGGGACATCGTCATTTGAAACACAGAAGAGGATATTGCCTTCATAGTGTATATGTATCTATGTCCAAACATGATATTTTAGTCGAGCGGGGCATCGATAACTTCAATGTCCATAAGGATGGTTTTTCCCCCGAGTTCGACGGGGACATTTTGGAAGAGCCCTTTAGGGGAGGATGGTCGACCATCATAGGCTCTCAAGTTGATGGCAGATAGTACTAGCTCAAGAGAGCCAAGTTTCTACCATATAGTTTTGGACATGATGCATGTGGATGTACCTTCATCGATGATACACCAATGAACCATGATGTTCTGAATCTTGACTGGTATCTGGAAAGCTACCAGAGCGGGGAGACATGGTTCTCCACTATGTAGATCAAATGTGGTGAGTCTAGTATCAACTGGGTCAACTTCCCCCAAGGAGGAAAGAAAGGATTTACGTTGATTTGGATAGGTTTAGAGGACCTCCAATACAGACATGGTTATAGGAGACTGTGCCAAGTCATCGACCAAACTGTAATTGTGTGTTGCCCTATCTTGAGGGTTATTGACATTTCGACGTAATGGAATACGAGGTATATGGATGGTAGGTTCAGTATTAGGGTGTGGAATCATCAAGGGTTGTCCAGCTGTAGATGGAGCTGCTTCCAAGGTGATTGTATTAGATTTAGGGGGGGCATTTTATTGACAATCACGCATTTGCAAAGAATCTCTTCTTTTCTAGTGAGGAGGATATTGCGATCAGTCGGATTTCTAGGGTGGATGGGCCCTGGGTTTTGATACTGCCCCATTTGTGGTGGGGCAGGGTGTACCTCTTGTTGGGTATTCATCACACCTTGGTGTGGAATGGGGTTTTGCAGCATGGTCATGGGTGGATGTTGCAAGTATTGTTGTGGGGCCTGTTGAAGAGTCGACAGTGCTGGAGGACGTGGTGTGTTCATGGATTCTTTCATCCATTTGAAGTCGGAAATTTGGGGAAAATGGTGAGTATAATGTCCATATTCACCCCAAATATCATAAGGGAATTTCATTTGGAGTTTGTTCTTTTTCTTCCCTTGGATTTTGTTGTTATTGTCCCCTTGGGGGTTCTGGTTTCTTTGATTTTGGTTTCCCCCAGCGGGTTGGTTTTTTTGGGGGTTATTTCCACCTGGTCCCGGGTTATTATTGTTTCAGTTTTTTCCTTTCTTCTTGGAATTATTTGACTGATGGGTCGGATTTTCCATATTCAACTTCTAAAAAGTATGAAGTTGTTGAATGGGAGAGGGTTTAACAAAGTTAACTTCGGCATGTGGTTGTCCATGTGGAGGAACCACGGGTTGTGGGGGACCAGGAAATGGAAAGTACAGATTGTTTTATGGAAATGATCTGTAGGGTGCACAGGAAGGTGAAGCGCTTTCACTAGTGCCCAGGTTATAAGTTGAGGTAGAAGGGGAACCTGAACTTGATTAAGAGGTTGTGCGCATCATGGGTTCCAAAGAGGGTCAACTCATGGGTGGGGGGGGAAGAAACAGTATATGGTTGTTGGTAAGGGGGTGGAGGATAATATGATGGCCCTCCATATGGTTGTGGATATTGAGGTGTGCCATACATAGGTGGTGGTTGGTTGTAAGGGTTTTGGTGTGTCATGGTAACAATCAACCCATCCACAGTGTGAGACATTCCAAGTTTGTCCTAGACAAATGGTACAGGTCTGGGTGCATCAAGTAATACTATGTATAAGTAACCCGACTGAGCATAAATGAGGTCGAAATGTTGGGCCTTGTTGATGGATTCCTCTTTGGATTGGGGGAAGGTGGATGCTACATCCTTGGAAAGTATAGAGACGAGTGATTTTAGAAACCAATCGAGACGTTGTTCTTTAGTGGTTTCTACTTTACATAAACTATGTCATTGATGCCATTCATGGATGCGGTCTGCAATATGCATAGATGATTCTTGTTTTCACTCAGAGAGTAGTTCTAAACTCGTTTCATGACAAACTGGTAGTTTAAAAAAGGCCAAAAAGGCTTTGGCCAAGGATTCAAAAGTCACATGGGACCCTGATTTTTCGTCCACATACCATTTGGTTGATGGACCAGTGAGTGTTATTTGAAATAAACATAAGTGGATGGAATCATCCATGATGTTGTTTGAAGAGAACCATAAGTGGAAGGTCATAACATGGTTGGCGGGATCTTCCCCCAGTTTTCCTTCAAATTTTGGAATTTATGAAGGTAGTTTGGTAGGAATATTAGGCCATGTGGGGTCATGTAAAATGGGGTCATTCGTGAGTTTAGTCAAATCAGGAATGTTGAGAGATGCCAATTATGGAATAGTGGGATTTGGTGGAGGATTATTTCCATCCATTGTGTGATTAGGTAGTGGACCTGACCCTTGAGAGGGATTTGGTGGGGTTGCACTTCTCCCTTGAGAAGACGTTTTCCACCCACCTCCTTGTGAAGGAGAGATAGTGGATGGATGTCCTTGGGAATTGGACCCAAGAAAATTGGAACCAAGTAAAAAGAATAGTGGCACTCACAGGGGTGTGAGATGGTTGAGCTGGTGAGTCGGCAAGACTAGGAACTCCTCCTAGAATAGGAGGGAGATTTTTCAAGCATTTGGAATGATGGGGATTCTATGGGTCCCCTATGATGTCCGAATAGCAAATTGAATGTGTGAAAATGGTGATGAGAGCAATAAATGAACAAGATACTTGTATAATTTGGACCTTCACAAGATAATATAACTCACAATTGCATGTAATGAAATGAACATCATACATAAATCAACCGTAAATAAGCATACATGTGGGTAGGTGGATTTTTTCCGCATGGGGTAACAAACAAAAAAAATTCTCATGTCCTAAAATATGTATCATCATTCCTCTCAAATAGCACTGGACCTTCCAATAGCACTCAACAATGGGGTATGAAGCCACCGGAAGAGGAACTAGTGAAGGATGAAATAATGAGGGGTATAGGGTGCATATCTTGAAAGGGATGGCGACATTTCCCAATAGCCACACAAAATATGATCAAGGTGCAATTGCAGCCCACAATTGCCACCTAGGTAGATGTCCTAAATTTGGTCACTAGGTACCTCGGTCAAAGTGCAACATTTAGATTTTCGGCCTCAGAAAAGGATCACTGGCTGGATCCCTTCCAAGAATTGGGTGAATCAAGGGGGGACGCATAGAACAACCAGACCTCGGCCTTCACAGGTATCTCCCCGCCTTATGGTGTAGGAACACTTGAATTGGAGGATTTGAAAGTTCCCTATTTGTCAACTTCTAATGTTTGAAAATCTAAGAACCAGATAATGGGGGGTTATTTGGATGCCTACCCCCGAGATCCTACCTAGACTAAAAACATCTTTTGGCACCTCCTGTGGAGGAAAACTTAGTGAGTTTTTAGAAAAAATTTAGGTGTGGTGGGCTGAGAGATTGGGGATGTGAACCAATATCATTTGAATTGAGTGGGTGTGGATAATTTCTTATCAAAATAGTGGGACGTTTTGAAATCCCTTTGGATAAAACCCACTTCAACCTCCACAATTCAATTCAAGATGGAAATTATGTGAGTGAGGAGTGACATTCTGTGTGAGAAAGTGAAAAATAGTGCCAAATTTTAATAAGTTAGGTGTGAATTTGCAACATGTGGACTTCCTATGGTCCTTACAAATATTTGTTACCTAGCTTACTAAGTGTCATTGGTATTGTTATCACCATTAAAGTTTTTGCGTAAAATCAATATTTCAAGAATTAGCGAGGTGCTAAACTGGTTTGGAAGCTCGACAAACTAGAGGACGGGGCTAAATATAGTAGGAAGAGGATAATTATGGTGGGGAAACCAAGGTGATGGGACCCGATACATCACAGATTGTGAGCACTCCAGATCAACGATCGAGGATCATTTCAGGGAGAGAAGTTGCACGGAGGATAATTCCAGAAAGTGGGTTGAAATCCAAACTGTGGTTTTCGGCCTGGACCACGTGGCACCACGAGATGCATTTCAATGTGAAAAGTGGGTTTCCCCAAACCACTTCCCCACGCCCCTGAAATTTGGAAAAGGTATAAAAGGGGAATTTTCCATGTATTTTATTATTATTTCAAAAAATAATGGACTGTTTGAAATTTTTCATGACCTCCCTTGTTCGAGTGAAGCTCAACAGTACACCATTGCATTCCATTTCCACTCATTTCCAGGTATTTTTCATTTCTTCCATGGACCCTATCATAACTTCAGTAACATAGAAAGACCCTATGTCGAATGAATAATCCCTAATTGACCGAGATTCAGATGTTTTCGACACCAAAATCACCATTTCTCCCATATCTGTTTCTAGAAGCAATCTTTTCCATAATGTAGGAAAGCATATACAATTCCTTGAACCAGTCAAGGCCACGATAGTACCTTATGTTTTCGAAGCCGCTTTCCCTTTTCTCGAATTCATAGGTTGGTGCACAGAGCAGTATTCACAGAAAGAAAAAATTGTCGTAAATAAACAGGGGTCCGAGGTCCTGTGTAAGGTAGAGAGTCTATCAATTCGAGATGCCCTAGGTATACCAGAGTCTTTCTCCACAGTGTTTGAACCTTTCGATGAAGAAAAGACAATTAGGGTCTACATAGAGTGTCCATTAGAATTCAGAGATTTGTTTTTACAGACAGTTGTCAAACCAAAACATCTGTCAGAGATTATGCCTTTGCCAATGAATGTGGGTATAATGGTTATTGAGGTCCAATGGGTTTGTTCCCCGTTGATTCAAATTTTAGGTCTAGATAATGAAAAACATGTGGTGGAGGTCATGTTGGGTTTCCTTTTGACATTTTTTCAGTCAGAGTCTGGTATGTCAGTTTGTATCAGTTTTGATCAATTCGTAGCTGATAATATCCATAAACAGCTACTGATTTTTCTCTCTCTAATACATTTTAGATAATATACCCATTTGCTGAAGATTTTCCTGGAAACGATTAAAAGAGAATTTCCTGAAGCAGAATTCATATCAACTGAATCTAAGAGGATTACATTGCTCATATTCATCAATAAAGTAATTTCCAGGTTTTATAGTTTGATTTTCAAAACCAACCTACCTAGAGTTCTGGATGAAATGAGGAGCTATCTAAAGCCAAATCCAGAAAACAGAATGGGGGACTGGGTATTATTCATGCATTTAATAGTAATCTAGGTTAATGGTTTTCATGAATCCCCTTACCTATTGCCTATTTTTCTGACCCCCAGAGTCTGTGACCTTGATTTCATCAGGAAAAGAATCATATCTGAGACAGATCATTTCCTGAAATTGCACAAAGCCTCCAAATTAAAATTCCATTTTATCACTGGACCCTTCATTATCAAAACTAGATCATGCTTATCCCAGGTTCAAGCAAAGATCAAAGAGTTTGGTTTTGCACAGCTATAGGGAAAAAGATATGATCCACATAAAATCATATCCAAGAGAAGACTGATGAACAAACATGCACCTTATGAGCATGAACATGTTGAGGGTTTTGATAAGCTGGAAAACCTAGAAGTCTGTGCTGATATGGAAGCAATATTGCAACCAACTCAAACACGGTAAGTGGAGGAAACCCTGTAACAGAGTCAAACACAAGAAGCTCCTCAGAAACTGATATTCAAAGTCCCCAAGGTAAGTGTTTACAACAAGAGAAGCAATTCAGAGGCCATGGGCACCAGTGATCAACAGAATACCCCAAAGAAAATGAATGTTACACAATCCCCACAGATAGTGGATTTAGAGGAGGAAGAGCCTAAAGAACAAGTGAATCCAGATATGGTGGAGAGTGGTACTAGCACTGTAGAGATTCAAAAGGGAACCAAGCTCCAAAGTGAAGGAAGATCAAGAACCTTTAGCAACAAAAAACACATCTTTGATAAGACATATGGGGAATCTTATCAGTCTAAAGAATATTTGGCAAAATAATATGCTAAGAAAGGAAAAATGGCTATGGGTGAGATGAGGGATTTAGTCCCTGAACTGGAAAATATTTCTCAGCACACATCTTCTATGTTCACAGTAAGGGATATTGAGAGGAGGACCTTTAATATAGCATTTTCAGATGAAGACAAAGTATCTGAGATCGAGATAAAGTATGAAAACGTCAGTGCTCCAAACAAAGTCAAATTCCACAGGAATACTAGTGATTTGTTGTATTCTGATTACTTGAGTCTAAGCTTGAAGAATTCAAAGTTGTCATCTTATTCAATGAAATTGGAGGGGAAGTTGAGGCAAGAAAAAGAATTTAGAAGAGCTTGGCAGACTCAGGTCAACAGGATGGAATATGAAGGCCCCCAAGGGGTGAAATCCTCATTGGATGAGAAGGAAAAATTGATTCAAAACTTGAAGAATAAACAGAAAATGTCTACCACAGAGCATCCACAAAAACCAGAACGAGTTTCTCTAGAATATGAGAAAGAAGCATTTCGACAAGACGCATTGGACTACAAGGCTAAGGCATTGCAGCTAGAAAAAGAAAAGGTGAATTGGTCACAAGGATAGACAGAATTTTTGAACAAGGTTGTAGTTGTACCTCCTGCTACAGAAGTTGGGCCAAGCACTAAAGAACTTTCCCAAGCTATGTCACAAGTTATCCTGAAGGTAGGAGAAATCAAGGGGTTAAAAGGGAACATAGAGAAGTTGAAGCAGGAAATGAAAGCAAAGGATGAAAAAATGGTTCAATTTCAAAGGGAGAATGGAGCCTTGAAAGAAAGGATAGACAAGTTGAAGGTGAGATTAAGAGGCAAAGGCTTGTTGTAGGGAGCCAAGAATATCATCTGGGATTCTATATTTGTTGAAGTTGTCAAGTTCAGAGTGTATTTAAACTTCATCAATGATAAAGACAGCATGGCCATCACAACCAGAAGCAGGTGCATTGTTGTGAATGAAACTTTAGGAAAGAAACCATTATAGTGGGCCCAAAATGCCATAAACCTGCTCAACTCCATCCCTACTACAGAACTTTAGACCATTGGAGTTAAATATATAACTACATTGATCATCTGGTCCAGGAGGGTTATTACTAAAAATAACCTGATGAAATCAATCCAAACCAAGGCAACATAGATGGAGCAAAGTGTGCAAGAATTCAAGGATTTGTTTGAAGAAATGTTTATTAAATTCCTCCCACCATTTTGGGATGGCAAAGGAAAATTACATGATCAGGAAGAATACAGCGCTCACCTCACTCAATGCAGAATGGATCACTCTAAGTTTGAAAACCTGGAGGAAAACCTAAAAGGAGCAACCCTGGTTGAACATCTGATTACAGATTTTGAGATTCTGAATCAGTTCAAAATAGTGAAAATTGGACTACCAGCCAGGACACATGCCTCCTGCATTGACCTGGAGATCCTGATTAAAGAAATGATGGATTATGATATCTCTTATGACTTGCAATGGAAGTGAGATAGTATGGTTGGGTAAGACAAAGTGCAATAAATGAAGTTCAGGTGTCACTGAAGATGGTCCATCAGACAGAATACCAGAGCATAAGAAAATGGAAAAGAAAGGATTTGAAACTTCAAAAGAGTTAGAATCCAGATCATCGAACGTTTCCTTGTTAATCATTGTAATAGGTCCCAATACTGAAACTCTCACTTGTAATTATTGTAATCAGTTTTAGAAGTTGAAACGTTTAATTTCAGTTATTGTAATCGGTTTCAAAATGAAGGAACTCGAATTGTATAAGTATTATAGGTTCCAAATGTATTAATGTTGGAAAAAGTGAAAGGGCACGATTTTTAGTTGTTCGGAACTTAATTTGTAATTAGAAGCTAAAAGATTCTAATGGTGGTGGTTTGAGTTTTGTCTTCTCTCTTTGTATGTATTTACTGTATTTTTGATTCCATTTACACTGTCTTTTGTTTAAATTGGATAGTTTAAAGGCCCAAAATTCATCTTGTGATGATCTTGGCTTAAGCAATTTAAATTGTGTTAATTTCTTCCTAATTAATTCAGAATTCATTTCATTAATTCTCTGATGCAATTACTTGTTTTCTCCTTTCTTCTTACACTCTGCAAAGCTAAATTGATAACTCAGACTCATCACCTCATTTATACATTATCCTATGAAGATTTCTATTAGGGAGTCATTGTTTCCATTCATTTTCATAAGTTTGACTCCATAGCCCTAAGTGTCCCTCCCCTTCCTTGCCAACAAATTCATAAANAAAAAAAAAAAAAAAAAAAAAAAAAAAAAAGACCTAGCCATTGATTGTAAAAGAAACACCAAGTGACACGAGAGATCCCTCTTTGAGCTGATTAGGCTAGTACCCAGCTCTAAAGTTGTTTTTTAGGTTACCTGTGTCATTTTGTTAATCAGTCGAACAAATTTATAGAGTGCTAACATTCTGGTGTCCTTGTCAGGGATTGAAAGTGAAATATTCCCTGGGAAAAGAATGACGTAAAGCTTCAGATTTGATTCTTAAGGGTGACAGTGAATCAAACACCTTATTAGTTAAGACCAAATTTACCTTGGAGACTCCATTATAAAGATACCAGTAGCATAAAGTAGTTTGAGCTAGAAATCCTGGCTCCCAAGAGAATTCATACCAGGAGAAATCCAAACCCAGAAGCAGTGATCCTTGTGTCTGATTCTAAGAAGATTGTACACAAAAGAAAATAAAATCCAATAAGCCCGGTTTTGTGTCTAGATAGATATCTATCCTTGCCCAAACATGGAGTGACAAGCATTGAATACCTTGATTTTGATTCGAAATTTGAGAAAACTTTGTTCATAACTAACTTCTTGTTTGAACGAGATCATATTTGATGAGAAAAGGTTCCAAGATGATCCAATAGCCACTTCAAGTCCTTATTGTAGCCATGGAAGCTAGGTTTTCCCCTCTTTTTCTACCTACTCAGTTACATGATTTGCCCCGGGAGTATAATATAAGGATTAATTTGTATGATGTTGAAGGAAATGTGTCATCCCAAAAACATTTAGATTGGTTCAATGATTTTATAGACTTGGAAGAAGTAGATTTTGAAGATGAAAAAATGAGGTTGTTTTCACAAAGTCTTGCAGGAGAAGTCAGAAAGTGGTAAAGAGATCTCCTAGCAGCAATTATGCTAAATTTTGAATCCTTTGAAACTAGTTTAATTGCAAAGTGGGATGACAATAAAAACCCCCTTTAATTGCTGACCCAATATAACAACATGAGAAGGTCACCTGATGAAACAGTCCAAGAGTTTTCAACAAGATTTATCAAATTTTACAACTCAATTCCTACTAAGGTAAAACCTCCTCCCAGGGCTGCTCAACTTAGATATGATGATTCCTTTGAAAGTGATTTTGGTTTATTGTTAAGGGAAAGAAGATCCACTTCACTGGATGATATGATGAGTGATGCAATAGAAGTTGAAGTAAATTTAATGTCTTCAGGGAAGATCAAATATAATTCCGACAGGGACATGAACAAGGTTCAAGATAAGGCACAGACTTCAACCTCACAGTCATCAGAAGAGAGGTTTGAAATGATGATGAATACCATGGAGAAAATCATGGAGATGATGTCTTTAAATAAAAATCCTAACAACAGAGAACAGGCTGATGTTCCACCCAGGAATCAGAGGAGATTAACAATTCCACAAATTAGACAAAGAGATCAGAGGAACTAGGGTGATCAACAAATAAGACCTCCTTTTCAAAATAATTATGTAAATGAGAATTTTGATGAAAATTTTGAAGACAATATGCATTGTTGTGATGGTTATGAAACAGAGGTATTTTTAACTAAAGAAGAACATGACCAGTTCATGGATGCTAATGAAATATTCATGTAGGAGAATCATGAGAGGTTGTCAGTGTAAAAAGAAGATTAACAAATAGGGATGCAGAATGCCATCATGCAGTTCCAGAAACAATATAATCTTCGAAACAAAAATGTTCCTGCAAATCCTCCAAAGGGAAATCCTACCGAAGAATCTCAAAATAACATACCTTCTTCAAGTCATCCTAAAAAGGACTCTATTTCAAAAGATGTTGTCGAGAAAGGAAAGCAGAAGGAAGAACCTTAAAAGAAAGTACCTAAAATAAGAAAGGACACAATCATCAAAGAAGTAGATAAAACCTCATCTTCCTTTAATTTTGAAAGTGAGATGGCCAAAATTAAAATCTATGTACCATTCAATGAGTTAATAAAGAATATTGAATATAGAAATCATATCATCAAGATTCTTAAGATGGAACAAACTTCTAACACATTGAACATATAAGATGATCATCCTGCCATCTTGTTTGGCCCACGTGTAGAGGAAAGTAGTGATGTTGATGAGGTCCCCCCTTTCTATGTCAGACTGAAGATTCATGATATGACTCTTCACAATGCTATGTTGGATTCAAGAGAATACCATAACATGATGCCCAAGGTGGTCATGGACTAATTGGGCCTGGACATTACAAGGCCTTACAAAGATATTTTCTCATTTGATTCAAGGAAGGTGAAGTTCCTGGGCCTAATCAAAGATCTCATGGTATCTTTGTCTCAAATTCTAGCAAAAAATATGGTCATGGATGTAGTGGTTGTTGATATTCCTCCTAAGTTTGTCATGTTGTTATCTAGGCCATGGGATGCAAAGTTCAAAGGGACTATGAAAATGGATATGTCATATGCCACTATCCATGTTTTTGGTCAATATAGGAGGTTGTACAAGGAAGTGTTTCTCAAATACATGGTAAGTAATAAAACCCAGCCAAACAACCACCCCATTTATTCTGTGGAAATTGAGATTGGATCCTCTATTTTCTTTAATGATGTGAGTTTTGAAGAAAAAGGGCTAGAGATTGATGTGGCTGCCAAAGACCAATCTGATTAGCAAAATGAGGATAAACAAATATCTAATATTCCACATTAGCAAAGAAGGAGCAGGGGTTGGTGTGTTGATTAACCTCCCCAGAGGAACTAAAAAACTGTGTTCTTATAAACTTGCTTTCGATTTCACAAACAACATGGTTGAATATGAGGCATTAGTGTTGGGATTGAAGACTTTGAAAGAAATAGGCACTAAGAGAATACATTCACATGGATATTCTGATTTGATTATCAATCATATAAAGGGTATATACCAAGAAATGAATCCTAGGTTGAGGGCCTATAGAAATATAGTTCTTGATCTTCTTGATCAATTTCTAGAGTATAATATTTCAGTGATTCGAAGAGGGAAGAATCATATTGTTGATGCCCTAGCTACTTCAGCCTCAGTCTTAAAAATCCCAATTTTCCCTAACAAAAAATATGAGATTGATTTCAAGCACAGACCAGCAATGCCAGATAATATTAAGTACTAACAAGTTTTTGAAGACGATAAACAAATAGAAAGTTTCCTCAAGATGGAGGATGAATTTTAAAATTTGAATATTGATGAGGAATATTGTGGTGAAGAATAATATGTAATTGTGTTCGCAAATGATGGTTATTTAAAGAATCGGATTGTTGGTAAAGATATAATGCAACTAAAAAATAACATCATTCCCAAAATCCTCGTCCCATTGGCGAAACTCTTTGACAATAATGATGTGGCCAGGAGTCCTAAAATTATTGTAAATGATGGAGATGTTGAAGATTGAAACATTGGGACTAAGGAATATTCCAAGATCATTAATTTGTCCAAGACACTTAGCCCAGAGGTCAAGCAAAGGTATATCAATTTAATGAAAAAAAATTCTGATGGTTTTTCCTGGAGTTATGAAGATCTGAAAGTTTATGATACCAAGGTGATTCAGCATGTGATTGCAATCAAATATTATCATAAACCTTTCAAACAAAAATTAAGAAGAATAAATCCTTTGTTGCTTCTCTTGATTGAGAAAGAGATAAATAAGTTGTTTGAAGCCAAGATCATAGTGTCTCTGAGGTTTTCTAAGTGGGTGGAAAATCTGGTACCTATAAAAAAGAAGAGTGAAGAGATCAGATTATGTGTAGACTTCAGAAATCAGAACAGGGTGTCTCTCAAGGAAAACTACCCACTGCCTAAGATGGATCACCTTCTACATAAAGTGGTGGGTTCTAAAAATATTTCAATGTTGGATGGTTTCTCTAGGTACAATCAAATCATGGTACACCCTAATGATCAGGAAAAGACAATCTTTACAAAACCATGGGGCACCTTCATGTATGCCAAGATTCCTTTTGGGCTCATGAATGCAGGAGAAACATTTCAAATGGCTAGGGATATAGCGTTTGCTGATGAGAAAGATAAATTTATTGTTATTTACTTAGATTATATCACTGTGTATTCAGTTTTTGATTAAGAACATCTTAAGCATCCAAGAAGGGATTTTCAAAAGTGTAGGAATTTTGGCATTTCATTGAACTCCAAGAAGTCTAATTTTGGCATGGAAGAGGGGAAGTTTCTTGGTCACATTATTTCAAAGGAGGGAATAAAAATAGATCCCAATAGAGTTGAGGGAATATTAAAAATTAGCATACCCAGAAGCAAAAAAGAAGTGCAATCTTTCCTAGGGAAAGTAAACTTTCTGAGAAGATTCATCCCTAACCTCGCTGAAATCATAAAGCATATCACTAACATGCTCAATAAAGGAAGTGAGATAAAGTGAACCCCTAAAGCCAGAAAATACTTTGAAGACATTAAAGTGGCATTGACCAAGGCCCTGGTACTAGCCAGTCCTAATTTTGAAAAAGACTTTATATTGTTTTCTTTTGCCTCAAAGCACACCATTGCTGGTGTTTTATTACAAAAGGATGAGTAGAATTTTGAGAGGCCTATAGAAAACTATAGAAGGAGATTGAGGGATTCCCCATTGAATTATTATATCATGGAAAAGCATGCATATGCACTGGTCA
The DNA here is from genome assembly GCA_009831015.1 of Picea engelmannii. Classification (NCBI taxonomy): domain Eukaryota; kingdom Viridiplantae; phylum Streptophyta; class Pinopsida; order Pinales; family Pinaceae; genus Picea; species Picea engelmannii. The sequence goes on along the minus strand of ML784883.1, from coordinate 366,148 downwards.
AGGCCCTAAAGGAGTTTAGATTTTATATCTTGCATTCTCATACCACTGCCTATGTGCCCAACAGTTATGTGAAAGATATTTTAACTCAGCCTGATCCTGAGGGAAGAAGGGAAAAATGGATAGTTGCGTTGTTGGAATATGAATTTGAGATCAAACCTACAAAGTTGATCAAAGGACAAGGACTTTCCAAGATGATGGAATAGACAAATTGTGAGCTCTTGGGAATTAACTTAATTGTTGATTTGTCAGCAAAATCAGAAGAAGAAAAGGTCCCTCAGGTATCTCAAAAATTCCTTGACTCCCCATGGTATGCTGATATTATTTATGTATTGAGAAATCTCCAAGCTCCTCCTAAATTGAGTAAAACCAAGGCCAAGTTCTTAAATCTAAAATCAACAAAGTTTTGTATTGTAAATCAATATCTGTATTGGAAGGATCCAGGAGGAATCTTATTGAGTTGTTTGCTAGAGGGAGAAGTAGAAAAGACCATCAAAGAGTTTCATAAAGGTGATTGTGGAGGGAACCACTATTGGAAAACCATTGTGCACAAGATAATGAGGGTTGGGTTATATTGGCCTAACATTTTTTATGATGTCTACAAAGAGGTTCCAAGCTGTCATGAATGGCAATTTTTTTATGGGAAAAGAAAATTGCAGCCTTTTCCCTTCAAACCCATCTCTGTTGAAGAACCTTTTAGACAATGAGGCCTTGATTTCATAGGAGAAATTCATCCACGGTATTCATATCAACACAAGTGGATACCGACAGCCACATATTACTTTAACAAGTGGATTGAATTAGTTCCCACCAGGTAAGCCACATATTTTGTTATCATTCAGGTTTTGGAGAACAATATTTTTTCTAGGTTTGGGTGTCCAATCAAAATCATTACAGACAATCCAGCAGTATTTAAGTCCAAGAAGTTGAAAAACAATTGCAGCGATTACAATATAACTCTTGGCCGAGTCCACATCTTATTACCCTCAATTTAATGGATTGGCTGAGTCATACAATAAGATATTAACCATAATTATCAAGAAGTTGTTGCAAGATAACAAAAAGGCTTGGGATAAAAATCTCATCCATGCACTATGGGATAACAGGATCACTACTAAAAGTTCTATTGCCACTTCAGCCTTCCATATTGTGTATGGCACAGAGACAATTTTTCCTACTTCATTAGGATTTCTAGTGATGATATTTCTACAGGAGTAGGATGCTGAAAACGATGCCACTCGAAGGAGAAGAGATGAATTGATCAATGTCCAGAAAACAAGAGAGAAATTATTCAACAACACTCAGTTACACCAAGACAGGATTAAAAAGACGTTTGACAAGCATACTAAAGAAGATGATTTCAAAGTAGGGGATTTGGTGTTGAGATGGGATGCCATAAATGAAGACAGGGGAAAACATGGGAAATTTAACCATCTTTGGTCGGGACCTTTCAAAATTATGGCATACCATGGAAATAATGCCTATCTACTACAAGAACGTAATGGAGATCTCGTTCGAGGAGGACCTTTGAATGACATGTTTTTCAAACATTATATCATTTAAAGTAATTTTCACCCTTTCCATTCATTGTATATAACCATTTTGTTTTTCAGTTGAAGCAATTGGAATCAAATCAACAGAAATTGAAGCCCGAAGTGAAGGCCCTAAGTTATGTTGTGTATAATTTCAGTTTTGTGAATAAGGTGTTGATGAATTTAGTTGCAGGAGTAAAATAAATCCCAATGGGTAGGAACTTGGTCTGTCATTATTTTATACCTCGTTGGGAGGATAACATCCCCAGTTGGAGCCCATGTTATCACCATTAAATTTTTTGGGTACAATCAAGATTTAAAGAATTAGTGAGGTGCTAAACCGGTTTGGAAGATCAACAAACTATAGGATGGGGATAAATCTAGTAGGAAGAGGCCAAGTTTGGCGGGGGTGCCAAGGTTATGGGACCCAATAAATAACATATTGTGAGCACTCTAGATCGATGGTCGAGGATCATTTTGGGGAGAGAAATTACGCGGAGGATAATTCCATAAAGCGGGCCAAAATCCAAACCGTGGTTTTTGGTCGGGACCACGTGGCGCCACCAGATGCATTTCAAGGTGAAAAGTGGACTTCCTCAAACCACTTCCCCATGCCCTGGAAATTTGGAAAAGGTATAAAAGGGGCATTTTCCATGTATTTTATTATTATTTCAAAAAATATTAGACCATTTGAAAGTTGTCACAACCTCCCTCGTTCAAATGTAGCTCAATAGTATGCCATTGCACACTATTTCTACTCATTTCCAGGTATTTTTCATCACCTCCATGGACCCTATCATTACGTTAGTAAAAGAGAAAGACCTTGTGTCGAATGAAGAAGCCCTAATTGAATGAGATTCAGACATTTTCGACACCAAAATCACCATTTCTCCCATCTCTATGTCTAGAAGAAATCTATTCGATAATGTAGGAAAGCACATACCATTCCTTGAAGCAGTCCAGACCACCATAGTCCCTTATGTTGTCGAAGTTTCTCTCCATTTTCCCGAATTCATAGGTTGGTGCATAGAGCATTATTCACAGGAATAAAAAGTCATCGTAAATAAACAGGGGTATGAGGTCCTGTGTAGGGTAGAGAGTCTATCAATTTGAGATGCCCTTGGCATACCAGAGTATTTCTCCACAGTGTCTGAACCTTTTGATGAAGAAAAACTAATTAGGGTCCATAGAGAGTGTCCATCAAAAGTCAGAGATCTGTTTTTACAGACAATTTTCAAACCAGAACATCTGTTAGAGAGTATGTCTTTTCCAATGAATGTGAGTATAATGGTTATTGAGGTCCAATGGGTCTGCTCCCTGTTGAGTCAAATTTTAGGTCTATATAATGACAAACATGTGGTCGAGGTCATGTTGGGTTTACTGTTGACATTTTTTCAGTCAGAGTCTGGTTTGTTAGTCTGTATCAGTTTTGATCAATCCAATGTTGATAATATCCATAAACAACTAGTGAATTTTCTCTCTTTAATACATTTCATATATTATACCCATTTGCTGAAGATTTTCCTGGAAACAAATAAGAGAGAATTTCTTGAAGCAACATTCATATCAACTGAATATAAGAGGATTACATTGCTCATATTCATCAACAAAGTCATGTCCAGGGTTTACAGTTTGATTTTCAACACCAGTCTACCTAGATTTTTATATGACATGAGGAGCTATCTACAACCAAATCCAGAAAATAGAATGGGGGACTGGGTACTATTCATTCATTCAACAGTAATATGGGTTTATGGTTGCCATGAATCCCCTTACCTATTTCCTTTTTTTTTACCCCCATATTATTTTCCCTTGAATTCATCAGGAAAATAATCATTCTGAGACAAATCATTTCCTGAAGCTGCACAAAGCCTCCAACCTCAAATTCCCTTTTATCATTGGACCCTTCATTGTCAAAACTAGATCATGCTTATCCTAGGTTCAAGCAAAGTTCAAAGAGTTTGGTTTTGCACAGCTACAGGGAAGAATATATGATCTACATCAAATCATATCCAAGATAATATTGATAAACAAACATGGCCCTTATGAGCATGAACATGTTGAGGGTTTTGATAAGATGGAAAGCCTAGAAGTCTGTGTTGATATGGAAGAAATCTTGCAACCAACTCAAACACAACAAGTGGAGGAAACCCTGCAACAGATTCAAACATGGAAAGCTCATCAGAAACTGATATTCAAAGTCTCCAAGGTAAGTTTTTACAGCAAGAGAAGCAGCTCATAGGCCATGGGCACTAGTGATAAGAAAATTGCCTCTAAGAAGATGAAGATTACACACTCCCCACAGATAGTGGATTTAGAGGAGGAAGAGCCTAAAGAACAAGTGAATCTAGATATGGTGGGATTGGTACTATCACTGTAGAGGTTGAAAAGGGAAGAAAGCTCCAAAGTGAAGGGAACTCAAGAACCTTTAGCAGCAAAAAACATATCTTTGATAAGACATCTGGGGAAGCTTATCAATCTAAATAATATCTGGAAAAACAATATGTTGAGAAAGGAAACATGGTTATGGGTGAGATGAGGGATTTAGTCCCTGAAGTGGAAAATATTTCTCAGCACTAATATTTTATGTTCATAGTAAGGGATATTGAGAGGAGGACCTTTAATGTAGAAATTGCAGATGAGGACAAAGTATCTGAGATCAAGATAAATTATGACAACATCAGTGATCCAGAAAAAGTCAAATTCCACAGGAATACCAGTGATATGTTTTTATTCTGATTACTTGAGTCTAAGATTGAAGAATTAAAAGATGTCATCTTATGCAATGAAATTGGAGGGGCAGTTGAGGCAAGAAAAAGTATCCAACGAATCTTGGCAGACTCGGGTCAAGAGGATGGAATCTGAAGCCCCCCAAGGGGTGAGATCCTCACTAGATGAGAAGGACAAATTGATTCAAAACTTGAAGAAGAAACTGAAAATGTCTTCCACAGAGAATCCACAAACAGAAGAACTAGTTGCTCTAGAATAGGAAAAAGAAGCATTTGGACAAGAGGCATTGGACTACGAGCTAAGGCATTGCAGCTAGAATAAGAAAAGGTGAATCAGTCACAAGGAAAGACATAATTACTCAACAAGGTTGTATTTGTACCTCCTACTGCAGAAGCTAGGCCAAGCACTGAAGAACTTGTCCAGGCTGTGTCAAAAGTTAGCATGAAGGTAGGAGAAATCAAGGAGTTAAAAGGGGACATAGATAAATTGAAGCAGGAAATGAAAGAAAAGGATGAAAAAATGGCTCAATTTCAAAGGGAGAATGGAACCTTGTAGGAAAGGATAGACAAGTTGAAGGTGAGATTAAGAGGCAACAACCTGTTGCAGGGAGCCAAGAATATCATCTACGATTCTATAGCTACTTAAGCTTCCAAGTTTAGAGTGTATTTAAACTTCATCAATGATAAAGACAACATGGCCATCATAGCCAGAAGCAGGTGCATTGTTGTGAAGGAAACTTTAACAAAGAAACCATCAGAGTGGGCCCAAAATTCCATAAACCTGCTCAACCCCATCCCTACTGTAGAACTTCAGACCATTAGAGTTAAATATAGAACTGCATTGATCGTCTGGGCTAGGAGGGTTATTTATAAACATAACCTATTGAAATCAGTCCAAACCAAGGAAACACAGATGGAGCAAAGTGTGCAAGAATTCAAGGATATGTTTGAAGAATTGTTTATTAAAGACCTCCCACCATTTTGGGATGGCAAAGAAAAATTACATGATCAGGAAGACTACAACACTCGATTCACTCAATGAAGAATGGATCACTCTAAGTTTGAAAACCTGGAGGAAAACCTAAAAGGAGAAACCCTGGTTGAACATCTGATTACATATTTTGAGATTTTGAATCAGTTCAAAACAATGAAAATTGGACTACTTGACATGACATATGCCTCCTTCATTTACCTGGAGATCCTGATCAAAGAAATGATGGGTTATTATATCCCTTCTTACTTGAAATGGAAGGAGATAGTACGACTAGGTAAGACAAAGTGCAGCTTTCCAGGGTCCAGTAAATGACATCCAGGTGTCATCTAAGATGGTCGATCAGACAAAATACCAGAGCAAAAACAAATGGAAAATAAAGGGGCTGAAACATCAAAAGAGTTAGAAGCCATATCATCGAGCATTTCCTTGTTAATCATTGTAATCGGTTCCAATATCGAAAATGTCACTTGTAATTATTGTAATCAGTTTTAGAAGCTGAAACGCTTCATTTCAGTTTTTGTCATCGGTTTCAAATCGAAGGAACTTGAATTGTATAAGTATTAGAGGTTCCAAATGTATTAATGTTGGCAGAAGTGCAAGGGCATGATTTTTAGCTATTCGGAACTTAATTTGTAATTTTCTAAGGTTGAATTGAATACACATGTAGAAGTCTTGAAGTTTCCAAGAAAAGATTATAATGGTAGTGGTTTGAGTTTTGTCTTCTTTCTTTGTATGTATTTCGCGTATTTGTAATTCCAGTTATACTGTATTTTTTTTAAATTGGATAGTTTAAAGGCCCAAAATTCATCTTGTGATGCTCTTGGCTTAAGAAATTTAAACTATGTTAAGTTCTTCCTAACTAATTCAGAATTCATTTCATTAATGCTTTGATGCAATTACTTGTTTTATCTATTCTTATTACACTCTGCAAAGCTAAATTTATTACTCTAAATCATCACCTCATTTAGCCTTTATCCTCTGGATATTTCTATTGGCCAGTCGGTGTTTCCATTCATTTTCAGAAGTTTGACTCCATAACCCTAAGTGTCCCTTCCCTTCCTTGCCAACAAATTCTTAAAAAAAAAACAAATCAACAAAAACTAGCCATTGATTGTCAAATAAACACCAAGTGACACGAGAGAGCCCTCTCTGACCTGAGCAGGCTATTACCTAGCTCTAAAGTTGGTTTGTAGGTTACCCTTTTCATTTTTTTATCAGTCGAACAAATTTATAAAGTGCTAACATGTACAACCTTGTGGAATTTTAAAATCCCTAAATAACTAGCATGTGGACATATGGGTCCTTACCAATCCTTTAAACTCCCTAATGTTGTTTACCCTAAGAAATCTTGAACAAATATCCTAGATTGCAATCATATGGGCATGTGTGGGCCCATTACTTTGATCTTTAAACTTCCCTAGTGATGTAAACTATGAAAGAAATTTCAAGAAACTATCCTAAATTTGCAACATGTGGGCATGTATGGGCCCTTAAAACTTTAAGATGATTTCAAAAAGAAACTAAGAGGAGCCCTAGGGGGGCTTTGTCCTCTCCTAAAGATTTTTTGTTAAGGGAGATGAAATGTCCCTTTAACCACCTTTCTGATTCTCAAGATCGCTCTATGGTGTGAGAGAAGAGCATACTCAATGATCAAAGTTAATTTATGGTCCCAATGTAAGTGTTTTTGTATGTGATAGAAATAATCTTAACTTAAATTTTACAAACTAAACAAGCCATCCATGTGGAAACCAAAACAAAAGAAGAGAATATTTGGTTATTTTTACCCCCTAAGTGCCTATGTTTAGCTAACCTTTCATATGGGAAAGGAGTCTAAGTGGAGTGCATGGGCATTACAAATTGCATGAAAGCAAGAATTTGAAGTCTAGGGTCCCTCAAATCATCACAAAAACCCTTACAATTTTGAAAGTTTGGATATGTGCACGGGTTACAATACTGACAAGTGCACAGTGGGCTCACAATGCACAGAATGCGCAGAGAAAAGAAGCTTGTGGGGTGCACAGTGTGATGAGTGTGCATATGTGGGATGGAATATCTACGCACTTTCTGATATGCATCGAGGGAAAAATTGTGAGTGAAATTCTCCTCCTCCAACTCAGAATTTTTCTTTTGACAGGTAAGTTTTGGCTAGTTTGGTACCTGCAAGACAAATTGATAAAAAATAAGTTCTCTCTAAGCCCAAATAGGGTGGAATTTCATACATTTTCCCCAATATGGTCACCAATCTATTGTGCTTGTTTCTTCACTTGGGTGAGAAAAACAATGGCACTTGCATGCCTAGTTGGGCCTGCTAGACAAGACATAAGTTTGTGAGTGGGTTAAACAAGCCAAACACGTAATAAACAAATAAAAAAACTAAAAAAACTAAATAAATAAAAAATAGAATGCATAAGAAACTTAGAACCATAAACAATCAACCAATGACCAAGATTATGCCAGCAATGGATAACTATATTAGTTGGCAAAACACCATAGAGAAAAATGAGGACTTATGAGTCCCCTCTTCCTCCTTGGGAGGGATCTTGAGTTCCCTAATGGAGATCTCTTTTTACAATGGAAAAAAAATGGCAAATGATGAATAAAATCAATGCCTATTCCCTCAAGAGGTGAGTGGAATGGCCTATTGCAATGATTCTTGAATACTCCAAGGAAAAAAGAGGATTATCAAGGGATAATTGAGGCAACATAACAATACTATGAATATCTTGGTTTCTTAGTGCACCCGTGGCTTCCATTTATATCATTTCTTCAAGGAAAAATACAACTGGTTCTTGCTGTGAATAAGGGGCCCTTTAGGGCACCCTTTGGTCCTTGACCAACCTCCCATTCAGATTTCATTCAAATATGGAGGTCAAATCAAGTTGGGAGCTGGTCCATAAGTGGTTGGGGGGGCGACAAGAACCATAAATGCACCGTTCACAGGAGTGAGTTGATTTTCTTGTACACAGTCGTTCATTTGGCACATTGTGTTCTCTGAGGGATTTGTTGGCCCACGCATTGTGCGCACACTTCCTTTAGTGATTTTGTGCATGTCAATTTTTTCCCAATTGTATAGTTTTTGCCTTTTGAAGTGCATTTTAGTGCTTCAGGGGAACTATGTTGTTGGAATTGTTGTATTTATGTAACCATTTGCGTGCAATGTTGTGGATGAAATTTTAGTGATAACAAAGAGTACATAGACACCTTCTCCTTTCCCACTGGGGTACCGATGCATTGCCAATTCAAGCATCTAATTGATATAATCCTTAGTGCACCTCTTCCTAATGGACCAGTTTATCGTCGCTCACTAATGGAAAATGAAAAAATCAAGCATCATATCCAATAGTTTCTTCAAAATGGGCATATCATACCTAGATCCTCCCCTTATTGAAGCCCGATTGTACTGGTGCAGAAGAAATATGGGACCTGGAAGATCTACATTGATTACAGAGCATTAAAAAAAATCACAGTTAGGAATCAGTACCCAATTCCCCGAATTGATGACCTTCTTGACCAACTCAAGGGGGGAAAGTTCTTCAGCAAGATTGACCTAAAGTCTGATTATGACCAGGTTCCCATAAAACCGAATAATTTATTGAAGACAATTTTCAAATCTAAAGAAGGTCTCCTCGAATGGTTGGTCATGCCCTTTGGCCTAAAAAATGCACCAACAACTTTCATGAGGTTGATGGATGATGTATTGAAACTCTTCACCAACTCTTTTGTCGTGGTATATGGGGATGGCGTCCTCATCTTCAGTAGAACTTGGGAGGAGCACATGTAGCATATTCAACAGGTTTTGAGCACCCTGCAGAAGCACTATATATATATGCCAACTTGGAAAAATGCTCCTTTGGCATAAATTGTTGATGAACATGGGGTACATCTAGATCCAGCTAAGATCCAAGTCATCCGTGACTGGCCAACCCTGACCACACTTACCGAGCTTCATAGCTTCTTGGTACTTTCCAACTTCTACCAATGTTTCATGTTGGGATTCTCCCATATTGCATGTGCCCTCAACCAAGTGACCAAGGGCGGTGGAAAGGGAAATTTCGCGTGGGGGAAGGAACAACAACGAGAATTTGATGATCTAAATCATCGCTTGTGCTCAACTCTAGTACTCTCCTTACCCGATCTGAAACAACCATTTGAGATTGAGACTGATGCATCTGACTATGTTGTAGGCGCAGTCCTCACTCAACATGGTCACTCGGTAGCATACCATAGTGAGACACTCTCAGATACTGTCTGAAAATATGCCACCTATGACAAGGAAATGTGTTCCATTGTACAAGTATGTCGTCAATGGAAACATTACATTCTGGGAAAGTAGACAATCATCCACATTGATCACAAGCCTCTGTAGTTCATACAGACACAAGGGAATTTGTTGAATGACGACCATCATAAGTGGTCCACATACCTACATCAGTTCCATCTCAACATAAAGTATAAGACGAGGAGCACAAATTGTGTCAATGGATACCTCAATCAACATCATTTGGTTGCACTCACCACCATGCTACATTCCTATGGGCATGAGGCATCTGAGCGATGCCAACTTTATCAGCAAGATCCTGACTTCACCACCACCTATCAGCTCTTGGGTACATGCATGAATGTCACTAATTTTCACATTCATGACAGAATTTTATTCCATATGGGCCACCGTTGTGTTCTTGCAAGAGAGGGTGCAAAGATAATTTGAGAGGCTCACTACATTCAGATGACGGGACATTTTGGCATGGAGAAAATTGTGGTCATTCTACAGAAACATTTTTATTGGCCAAAACTTCAACAAGACATCAACAAGTATATCATATCTTCCATTGCATGTGCCATTTCCAATCCATACATCAATAATCAAGGCTTATACACCCCTCTTCCTACTCCCAAGAGGCCTTGGGAATCCATATCGATGGATTACATGTCTGACATTCCATCCACCAAGCAAGGAAATGAGTGTGTATTTGTGGTGGTTGATTGGTTTTCAAACATGGTCATTCTCACAACCTACAATAAGAGAATCACAACAACAGATAATTCCAAGCTCTTCTTCGAACGAGTGTGGGTCCATTTTGAGATACCAAAGACCATCATCTATGATCGAGACAACAAGTTCCTCAACACATTTTGGTCGAGTCTCTAGTCACTATTAGACACGAATCTCACTAAATCCACTACCTTCCACCCTCAAACTGATGGTCAGACAAAGGTCTCCAATTGGATGATTGTGCACATCCTGCGCATGTATAACTCTAATCATCCACGTACATGGGATGAGAGTCTTCCCTATGTTAAAAATAGCTACAACAGGGCTCTCCATAGCTCCACCAACCATAGCCCATTTCAGGTGGGGCTAGGATTCCAACCCTTGGGTCCCATTGATGTTGCACTACCTATTGCAACCACAGAGATAGAATATTCCCATGTTCAGTCTGAGGCCGACAAAGCCACCATATTCATTGAGTGGATTCAACACATCCACCAACAGGTCCATGATATTTTGCAAAAATCCAATGCTAAGTACAAGCAGCTCCATGATCAACACCGGGTACCAAACAAGTTTCAGGTGGGAGAGAAGATCTAGTTACATTTGCAGAAATAATGCCTTATAGGGCCCCATCAGAAGCTCTGTCCACTTCTCTATGGGCCTTACACTATCACCAAGGTTATGGGAGACAATGATTTTGAGCTCAACACTCCCCCCTTCCTTGGCTTGCACCCAGTGTTCAATGTGGACCTCTTCCAGCCATATTTTCCACCATTATTGGACACCTCAGAGATCGCAAAATAGTTGACACCAACAGATCTCAACCCTAACTGCATGGAACATGCATCTACTGATGAAATAGTGGACACACAAGTCAAGGGCACTCGCCAGCAAAGGATCTAGCTTTATCGAGTTGTCAAGGCAGGGCAGCTCCTGCACCAAGGAAAATGTCTCACCCAGGGCCAAATTTAGAAGAAATTTCCTCACTTGATGGGGTAAGTCAATGCAATGGAGACCATTTCTTACTAATGGGGGAGGATTGGTCCAGGTGGATATTAGTGGCCACCCACCTATTCCAACTGGCTCCTTTTAACAATTTTAATTCATCACGTTCTTCTGTAATTATTTCTAATTGTGGGTTCTACACTTTTGGGGTCGTATAATCCCTACATAGCTTCCAGGTGGATATTGGTGGTTTCCCAACTAATCCAACTAGATTATTTTGGAATTTTCATGTCAGTACATATTCTTGTATTTTTAGGGTCGTTTTGGAGCCCTAAACAATGTTTTTTTGGCTTAACACAGTCAAACTATAGACAAAATCAAATTTTGATGCATAATATGTATTTATCGAAAATACCTTTCCAATGGAATATCACACGCCTAAAATGGAGGTCGTATGGAAAAGTTATGACCCTGGGAAGTTGAATCAGCTTACCCATTGGGGCCCACATAACTTTTGGTGTTTCACCTCCTAGGGTTAGGTTTTTGGATGTCTAGGGTTTTGGCACTCATGAATAATGTTAAAAAGGCCTATGGGGCCTCATTTTAATCATTATTCTCAAAAGGATGCATGTAGAAGCCACATCTCTTCTCAGAGATAGCTACCACCATTCGAGCAAGTTGTTTTCAGTTCTGCAGTTTTATAGTTTAAGCTTATTTTATTTATTCAATAGAAGTTATTGTTCACTAGATATATGTTGTTGTTCTCTGTATATATGTGTTTTTGTATTCAATCTATTATTTATTTTGTTTCACTTATAAATTCGGATCACCGTCCGTCGAGAAGGAAGATCCACAGTCGAGCTTCAAAAAGCACACAATGAGAAGGCCATTAATAAAACACCTTGTTGAGTTTGCACAAACCATCCACTCAACCATATATTAAGTCAAAATCATCCGATCTACTAGTGAATAGAGTATACACACTTCAAAAAAATTTACTCTGGGGGAGTTGGAAGATTGTAGACCCTGAAAATCCCAAAGGTCGGAGTACTGGAGGACTTGGTTCCAGCATCAATCATGTGATAAGGTAAATAATCTAACAAGGAGCACAAAAGGTTCTAGAATTAAATAATCCCTTGAAAGTTTGAATATGGTCTCATGTAGTTGGAGAATAAGAGGGAAAAGAGAAAGCGCTAACAAAACAATGCTTGGAATGGATAAGCCTATGGTTTTGAGCCTGTAGTCACATTAAGGAAAGATAAAGTGCATCGGGATTAACTCTGTTTCCTTTAGGAAACCCAAGAAGAACACCATAACAATACATAGAGATGGTAAAATCTCAAATATGATCTGTTGGAGAACTGGGGACATAGTAGAAGCATAAGAATGAAATAAAGAGGCATGGGATCGAGTTAAAAGAAATTGATCCATACATGTGATCGGTTTATGAAAATCCCTCTTACTAAATTGAAAAGATTTCACTATAATGTATGAATAATAATAAAGGAAGACAATAATTCTAAATTAAAACATAAAACATGATTATTGTTAATTTAAATGAAGAGGTTCAATGGTTCAAAGTTCAAACAAAGGGACACAATGCTTCAAATCTCACACCAGTTGGAATATTATATAAGAAATAAATAACAGTGAAGAATAAAGTGTCTCTATAATCCAAATCAGAAGATCAAAAGCAGAAGTAGATTCCAAGAAGGAAAATTGAAAATACTTATGCAGTGAGGGTGGAAGGGAGGATCAAGGAAGTATTCATATCCTTTACTAAGTAAAGTGTGAAAAAAATGGATTTGGTGCTTCCTAGGGTTGGTGCCCTAAAATAAGGGAGTTGGTGCTTCCTAGGGTTAGTTCCCTAAAACAAGGGAGTTGGTGCTTCCTAGGGTTGGTGCCCTAAATAAGGGGATTTGTATCTCCAAGAGTTAGTTCTCTAAAGAGGATTGGTTTCTTTACAATCATAGATTATTCTTTATAAACTTTGTAATTCTTGTTAAGTATACTTATATAATTGATTTTTAAATACAAGGCATTGTTGATCTATTGTTATGATTAATAGAATAACAAAATAATTAATAATTGTTTAAAAAGGCAATATTGATTCACCCACCCTCTCAGTATTTCCAAAAACAACAAGTTGTCTCAAGATGGCCTTTTTTTCCACAACATGATCATGCATCCATGCACCAACAACTAGAAGAATTATGGATTCTCTTCTTGCAATGGTGACAAACAAGGAATGTCTTGTTGGAGGAAAACCTCCTAGTATTCTTTTTCTTCTTATGTTGGATAATCATCATTCTACTTTCTCTAAGTGAGGGAATAGGATGATTCTACAATCTCTTCTCTTTGCTACTCTCCTTCAATCCACCATAATAAGGATGAGGTGGTAGTGGTTTTCTACCTTCACTTACCAATGTTATTTCTCTTGATGAGCAAGCCAACTCCAACATGTCTTTTCACCTTCACAAAAGTGGTCTTCATGGTCATGGGATTTTAACTTCTTCCATCAAATTCTATGCCTTCATGCTTGAACCATGGTGTGGCTACAATGGAGTTAAATATTCCTTGTCTCCTCTTGCCTATCCCTTGTCCATCATATCCCATATGTCTGAGGAGTTTGGAAACAATTATTCTGGTATGATTTTCGAATTCACCAAGATGCTCTTGAGAGAAATACAAGGGAGGTGTGCTTACCAAAGTGATCTCATTTATGGTGTTGGTTGAGGAAATAGAAATGGATGGTGGCATTGCTTCTTGATGATCTTAGACAACTACTTGGAGTTTTTCCAAGGCCTCATCCTTCTCTACCAACTCTTGATGTAGGTGTACCATCATTTGAGTGAGCCTATATTATTTCCAATTATCCAACTAAATGACCTTCTCACCAAGGTATACAAGTTGTTCTTTGTTCTTTTCCCAAACCTTCATGATTACTATGAGGGTTTCTTGGTTTTCTTCAAACTTCTTCTTTAACAATGAAAGCAGTTTGGAAAAGGTCTCAAGGTGATTTTCTAACTCTTCCATCCTCTTTTTTAACATTTGGATGTGCTTCTTCAAGTGTTCACTCTCTTCTCAAAGACCAGTATTGTTGGCCCTTAAGTCTTCCAAATTTTATTTTCTTGTTTTACCCATGTTGAGGTCTACAATGTTTTGCTCAAATTTCTAAAAAAATTCATGGTCAAGGATGCAACTACTCTGATACTATCTAATCCATGAATGAGGGACTTATATCCCACTCACTTCACCAACATGGACTTATATTATGCAAAATTATCTTTCTATTCTCTATATTAGTCCCGTACAAAGTGTCTTGTTTGCACATAGGCCACTAGGCCTCTATTTCTATACCCTCTATGAGGAGATTTGTTCTTCTATATTCTTTTGAGTGATGCAAGGAATGTCTTATGTGAAACCTCTACTCTAGATTGAATGACCGAGTCCTTTATCTACCAACTCTATTCACACTAATAGACATGGATGAAGAAGGTGAATTCAATTATGATTGTTGGAACATCTTACATACCTGTGTAAAGTGTGTAATCTTTATTAATCATCAATGAAACTAAAGAGATAAAATTAGAATTTCCTTCACTACCATAAATATAATTTGAGAACCTTGTTACAAAGAGGAACAAAAATACCAAGAGAATTAAGTCCCTCTTAACTTGTAACTAAAGTGGGCTCTTGGTTCATCACTACTTTAACTCTTGGTATGACCTGTTACAACCTCACTTTTAGGGGTAACTAGAGGAGTTTTTATCTCCATAATCCACATTATATATAATAGTACCGATGATGAAATTTTGGATTCTCCATGAACAGTTTCCCACAAATTCCTTCCATTACATGCTCAACTCACTCACATTAGATGATATGGTGCATTACACATTGAGATACATTGTTTTGACACACTTCATATCGAGTGATAATGTCAATGTTTGGGGCATAAAAATGGTGATCATGGGTTGAATTGGATAATAAATCATGATGATTTGAATTTATACTATTTCCTTGTTTCACCTTGGTTTTCATCATCATGTCCTAGTCAAGTGTTGTCACTCTTGGGAAAATTTGTACTATTCGGGGATCTTAATGGGGGTGACGTGTCCATATCCTTTACCATGTAGAACTTATTCCATTTTTCATTTATCCATTTTCCTTTATTTTGGGTTGGTTGTTACATGTATCGAAAAAAATTCCATGCTTCATAATCCGTTTAGAATAAGGGGCTTGAATGTTTGAGCTTGATGAAACTTTATTAAAAAAATGATATAGAAAGAGAAAAATCCCTAATTCAAAATGCAAGGAGAAGAAACAAACAAGGAAATCCAAGCATTAAAAAAACCAAGAAGTGAGTAAAGCATGAGCTCTACCCCCTTGCTAGGATTCCATCACCCTAACTCCTATGCAATGAATGCATTCCTAACAAAAGGACTTAGAAAATAAAATGTAAAAAGTGAAAAGAGGTTGAAGAAGTAAATTAAAAGKAAAAGAGGGATTTAGAAAGACACGATGCCAAGGAAAGGGTACAACATTGCATAAGCACCCCCTCTACAAAGGTRCTCATGAGGATGACTATCATACATGTCCCTACATGTCAATGACATCCACCCATGAAGTAAACCCCAAACCGTACCACATACCATTACACATACTCCTTGATTGGTTCCTTGGGGCATACTTATTATCCTATGTACTAGCACACCTAATAGGGAGTAATAATGATCCTCCCATACCTACACTTGGAAAATTGTATAACTTGGTATGCTAGTGTGAATTATRAAGAGGATACTTGATGAGATCTATTTTAATGGATTTTGCATTGAATTGTGTACCTTACCTTCGGTAGTCATGGTGCATTGGACTACATGAGACCTTCCTCAAATGATGGATTACACATAGACACATGCACACTTGAGCCTTGGTCCTTTGGAGTATGTTGAGGGGCTACTTGCATATATTATGTAGGACGTCCCACCTCTTTTTGATGTTGTTGCACACCTTGAGGATATTTTATCACCTATTTTGGAGGCCATTTCCAGCTTCATGAGAAATTATCTTTTGGAAGAATACCTAGAATTATACTAAATCAATTCCATTAGATGGAAAATGGCCATAGATTTCTGAAAAGTATTCATAATAAAATTTGAGCAAAATTTGACATAGTTATGGTTCTTTTAAAATCTATCGCAAGAAGATTATCATGATTTTTTGACTAATCATGGAAAACTTTTGGAGGAAGTTGTTCAATCTTTTGAGGAGGTTGTTCCACCTTTTAAAAGGTCAATCCACATGTTGGGGAGGATGACTTGGCACTTGAAGGGATTTTACTTGACTTGGGGATCATATTTGGGGTATTTTTTACTCATTCAGTCATGGATCATGGATATTATTGTATAGGTGGCATAACCATATCTCTAGGGTTTATAAACATATAATGGTATTTTATATTCTTTTAGGATAAAAGTTAGAAGAATATTATTATTTTAATGATAAGGGTGCAAGATCTCTCATACAAGAATCACTTCTCATTTGTAAATCATTGTTACTTCTTAAGGAGATATAACAATACTTGTCTACTTCTACATTCTCTCTCATGAAAAATGTTATGAATGGCTAGTTAGAGTGATTTTTTTGAGAATGTGTTCTTGTGGATTCATTGCTACTACATGGATATTGAATACTAATGTTTTAATGGATGAAATATTTCTTAAGTGGTCTCTTTTCATCGTGTGGTTTTTCTTATGAATGCATTTAAGTGTAATGTTGCTTCTCTAGTGTCGGTTGATAATTCGCTTAGATTTTTCTTGAACATTCCCTTATTATAAAATATCTTAGAAGTTTATTAGTGAAGAATATTCCCTTGAATTGTCTTCAATATTTTAAAAGGATATTATAACATTACAAGTGAAGAACCTCTAGATATCACCCTAAAAGAAATCCACTCATTTCTCTCCAAAGGAATCCTTAATTGACGCCTTATTCCTAAAAATATAGTAGGAACTAGTCATTCTCCTAGTAGTCAATTATTAATTTCTGAAATTCTACTCTATTTTACTATTTTAGGGTTGTATTAGGGTTTTATAACAACAAATATTTATTTCCATCCATAAAGGAATTAGACATTTTCACTTTCTATGCATGTTTTTGACCTAATAAACATTGTAAAACCCTAAAATACTTTGTTGATTTTGTTGATTAAGGTTGGTTATCATTGATGTCAACCCTTGAAGGAAGTTGGAGAACCCAGGTTTTGTGTAATGGACCCAATTTTGTTTGATGGATAACGGTATGAGTTTTGATATATTTGCAGGTAATACTATTCTATATGGATAGTACATGTCATGCCATTTCCAGTGGTATGTGGAACATCACATAACTCCTCACGGTTAGAGAGTTATGGCCATGTGAAGTTGGAGAACCCTCATGAGTCATCTAGAAGCCCCAAAAGATCAAAGTAGTTTGTTGTCCCTTGACCAATATTTGGGAGATTCTTGGTCATGTTGACCTATTTTAGACTTTGACAGCCTATCGAAGGAGGAGCACAAGACGAAGCAAAGATCACGGGATATCAACCCCTTTTTGGGTCCTTTTTAAGATATGGGAATATGTAATGGGAGTGGGATGTAGACCCATGGGTTTACCCATGTTTAGGCCTATTTTGTATATATAAATAGATGCTTAGTCTATATAGAAGTGTGGTGGTGCATCTATGTGATGTGAATGTATGCTAAGTGAAAGTAGAGTCTATAAGTGCTTTTTGGATGACTGAAAGAGACTTGTTGAGATAAGTGCAAGTCATTGTAGCAAGATTGTGGAAGGCTTAGTGTTGGAACGCAAGGAAGAAGGATAAAGCGAGCTGTGCAGATATTTTTTCATGTGCGGAGTAAGGGTTTTGAGGATCTGTGCTTGTAACCGGTTGACTAGAGATAGTAAAGAAGAAGAGTTGGTGGATGTAGCCCCAGGGTGGGGGTGAGCCACGTAAATATTGTTTTGTTATGCTATGTGCTTGTATTAATGTGTTTATGACTTTCTTGCTAAGTGATTTGATATAGATAGATAGATCTTCTTATGCTTTGTGCTATGAATGTATTTAGTGCTTTCTTATACTAGATCTGACCCATCTATTTGTGCTAAGTGCTTAATTACATTAGATCAGTGTGAATGATGCAATACTCTATTCTATTTGCGTAGTAGTTATTGGTTGAATATTGATGAAATATTGATGCTAAGTGATTTGTTAAGTATTATAATCACAGATATGTGTCCCAGCTAAGGTTGCAGACACTTGAGTCCTGCAACCACCCCCACCTCTACCTCAGGTGAGACTTCATTCGCTTCACAGGTGTTGTTGAAAGGGCTGGTAGTTAGGGCTTTGTTGGTGCGTTGTTGTAGCGTTGAACCCTGGTTCTGCCCCTGTGCCAACTAATGGTTCTGTTGCTAGGACCTGAAATTGTGATTGTTGGGAACTGAGAAAGAAGGATCTTTGTGAAAAGATTCATACTGAAGTTGTGAAGGCTCTGTGCATAGATCTATTTCTCTAGTGCGCAGTATTCTACTTGATTTATAAAGATCTATGCTAAAAGAAAGAAGCACGATCTGAAGAAAAGAAGTTGGATCTGAAGGAGAGAAGAAAGATCTGAAATCTTTGTGCTCTAAGAGAGGTAAAATTGAGAATTTATGATTAAAAGAGGTAAGATATGCAAGCTCTGTGCTCTAATAAAGGTAAGAATGGTGAAAAGTTTTAGATCTGAAAGATTTTTTCTCTGTAAAAGTAAGATAAGTGGAAATTTTTGTTTCTAAAGTATGGATCTATGTATGTTTGATAGTTTATATCCTAGCTTGAAAACTAGGGCACTAATAGATGAAAGAAGGCTTGATATGAGTAGATTTGATAACAATAGTGAAAGATATGTTATACCTATGCATAGAAAGAATGTTTGGACTAACAAATGGATGCAGGATCCTAGAAAGAAATTTTTGCAGGTTAGCTACCATGATCATAGTGTGCAGTACCAAAAAGGTTGGGGATCATTTAAAATAAAGAGAGGATTAACCCTCTGTTATAGTTGCATAAGACCGAGACATGTTGCTAAGGAATGCCCTGGGAAAAGACCTAGTTGTCTTTGTTGTAAATCTATGGACCATGAAGTGTTGGATTGCCCTAGAATGATTGTTAAGATGGAAGAAATGAATATGAATAAAGAAAACTCTAAGGCAGATCCAAAAATGGAAGAATCCCAGGAAGAATCAGAGAAAGTATTGTTGCAAATAAACGAAACCCTGAATGACCATCGACATGTCAGACTATCAGAGATATTCAAGGAAAAAGAATGCATTGAAGTAAGAATAGGAGACTTCGACATTGACTATGTTCTGGATGAAGAAACATAGGTGAATATCATGATAGAAAGAACTTGGAAAGTCATAGAGAATCCTGCTATGATCCTTTCATTAGGAGGAATAGGACTATTCAGAGGAAAGATGATAAACCTATGTGGGAAGCTCGCTCTCATACCCATGGACGTTAATGGAACTTCAACAGAAGAAGATTTTGAGATTATTAAATTTATTGAAGACAACACCCCGTTTACTATGTTACTAGGAAAACCTTAGATTGATAGAGATCAATCCAGATGAAAGGAAGAAGAAGAATTTTTGGAATAGAAGAAACAAGAGTTAAAAGATTTCATGACCAGAAGGATCGCACATTTGATTGCAGACTAAGAGAATAGATCGAAGCTATTTAACACTAGAGACCCAGATGTCGAAGCTGCAAGAACATTAGTGGACTCACAGAAGACTGAAGTACTTATCCCAGACAAAGAAGAAGTATCACCCTTGAATCCTAGGAAAGAATCTCAACAGCACGTAGTGACTATGTCAAACAAAGATAAGAATCAAAATGGAAAAAGACATACTGAGATGAAGCTCACTGGAAAGAAGGCTTGAAATCTAATTAAGAAGAGGGATATGATTGAAAAGTTATAGAAAGTCCCAGAGGGAACCTCAGAAAAGGAAAATTTGCAAAATTGGATCTTCGTTGGGATATCAGAACAACGACACATGGCACTTCGCCATGGTGAAGCAATATAGTCATTGGGGAACGTTATAACCATTATATCAATACTCTAAATGGATAGAAAACCATTTATGGCCAGCCAGCTCGCCATCCGACCATTGATACCACACCTTAATGGATAGAACCAAGTTAATGAAGAACTCGTACCATTGCAAGCGACCCGTTGTCGAGTTACCTATTTATCCCACCGCGCCACGCACCGAGAACACTTTTTCCAATTGAGAATTTGATCCCACGGACTACGTTGAGTTTATACCATGATCATCATGCTTCTACTCTCTCTCTCGTTACTGTGTCTAAGCTACCCCTCCCAAACCTGAGATTGTTAACCCCGAACGTGTATGTCAGATGAGTTGAGCACTACAGAAAGAGTTGTTGAGGAATTTTTGATTGACCTGATGACTGAAAGAGTCATGTCAGAGAGAGTATTATCCACAAGTGTACAAGCATCATCCACGATAGGACTGCTAGCTTCTCCATCCACTGCTCGAGCTGAACCATCCTAGCCATCCGATGAGAAGCGAACCAAGCACAGGGATGATCTCGTGAATGCTAAGTTGATTCTTAGAATATTACCCACCTATATACCACCTCTGAGTGGTGTTGTAAACTGCGACAGCATACCTAGATATTCTGAGTATGCCTTAGTCACTGCATACCTCCCGAAGGGGATACGCGCAGTTCGTGTAGACAAAGATAAGTTCACAGTGTTGAATTTTAGTGACTTCAACCTGGGAGATCGCAAAGTATACAACATGTTATCCCCGCATAAGTACCTGACTATAATAAAGGGAAAGAATTCAAATATTTTCCCTCACTCATGGACCCATAACCTCACGCAGTCCACCCTGCTAAACATTATGAATATTTTGCACTTCATATGACACCAAGAGGTGAATGCATGTGTCAAATTGTTGTTGTCTTGTTACCATGGAGGTTTTCTATGGTTAAATGATCGCATAACAGTGGATCTAACGTTGATAAATCAGATCAATGGGCTTAGCATGCAAGGACCCAACCCACAAGATTTCTATCCTGGAAAATCCATGGACCACGCTCTTGCCCAATGGATAAAATACACTTATGGCTATGTCGAGAAAGGAATGTGAGGCTACAATGTAGCTTCTATTCAGAGTGTCACAGTGCACCTCACCTATCAGATGATTGTAGGGAAATTAGTACACAACAATAGACCCACCCAAGTGACTGGTTTTGTAGTCGACCTCACAGGGAAGTGCACGAAGGGCCTACAAATGAATTGGGTGAAGTACCTAGTAAACCAATTAGAACTTGACTTCAGAGAAGCCCAAGGTCAAGTTTAGGAATTCCACTTTAGTTGGCTATTGATCCTGATCGCTTTCATCGCCTAGGAGATGCTGAAAGGTGCGACCTTCCTAGACATCGAGCCCTTTGAACCATTGGTTGCAAAGTTCATCACACTGTGGTATTCAAGCAACGTGAATAAACAGTGGCAGTCCAATGTTGTATTTCACACATACTACAACCAGTTGAAGGTATCTATGCAATCTGAGCCTCGCATGACACTTAATAATTTACACAGGTTTAGGCCTTTTATGAAGCTCAGCACAGACCACCATTTCATCTATATCACAGCACGCGCTGATGAGCACAAGAAACAACTTCAGTACTACTACAAGCTAACAGAGGAGGACTTGGAGGAGATCACCAAGGACTAGTCGGTGCACCTCCTCATTCCAGTAGACCCTCCAGAGATATCCGATATAGATAGTCCAAAAACTGCACAGGATACACCCAGTCCTAGAAGGATGAAGAAAATTGAAGAGGTTCAGGATTTAGACAGTGCATCTATGAAGACTACTTCCATATCACCAGAGCAAGGAGGTGATGGTGGAGAGATATATGGCGCAAAAGTTGAACATAAGAAAGGAGAGGTTACACTGCCTAAAGATGAGGAGGACTCCTCAAAGAAAAGGAAAGTTTCCCCCCCGAAACCTTCCTCCCGGAAGAAATTGAAAGCTTCTATGACAAAAATGCAGACTATCCTCACCTCAGATGACTTCGATTTCATTATAGCGGCCCTGAATGATGCTTTGTTGGAGATAGCATAGAAACAAGAGGATAAGAAGGAAGTGATGTACAACATAATCGATATTGAGCTCCAAGGTGTACAGCAAGCACTACACTCCAGTTGTGCAGTCTCCACTACGCCTTTGTCAGCAGGAACACTAAAACTAGGAGATGAGCCAACTCAACTCCTTTGAATCACTGAGATAGTGGAATCTCACCTTCGACAAGCACAAGAAGAAACATTGCAATACACCTAGGCTTTGACACATACAAGGATTTCTTTTAGAGCAATGCAGTACTGCAGAACGAGAGAATGTTGATCTCCAGGCAAATTTCGACGAAGAAAAATCCCAACTGTAGAAAGAAAAGGAACAATTTCTCACGGAGAAACTCGAAGTAAAATAAATGGTCAACAGAGCGCTTCGCTCTGTGACAATCATAGAAGTAAAGGCTAAAGAGAGAATTCCACAACAATAGTAGAACTTGAAGAAGTGATTTAGCAGCTACAACAACACATAGCAGATTTGGAGCTACACACAGTACCTGAGACCCCTCGGGATGTAAGAGATCAAAGGGAAGCAACCGCCAGGAGCACAGTTGAGAGACTGAAGGCTCTTGCCAAGGAGTGTAAGCAGCTGAGTAACCACAGTTCCCAAATATATGAGAAGCTCGTTGAGAACCCGGAATTGCAGGCACTGGAGTCACAGCTCCAAGATGCAAAGCAGCACGTAGAGATACTATAGGCACAACTGAATTCTTTGTCAGTTGTGGAGAGAATGAAGATATCACAAGAGCAGTGAAACGCCCAATAGAAAATCCATAATATCCAGACCATAGTTATGGAGATAACTCAAAAACTCCAACCTGTGCAAGATAAGTCCTATCAACTGTTCACAGATATCAAGAGTAGAGGAGCAGAGCTAGAACAGGTTGTTAATGTAGTAGAACAACACCCAGAAGGGCCAGTGAATGATGTAGTTATCTAGGAGTTCCCTGAGCAACAGGTAGTAGCACAGCAGTATTTCAAAGCAGCTCGATCCAAGCTCGAGGTGTTCAAGGAAGAACTAGTCATACCAGAGTGACGCGGGACGAGTCACAGGTGAGTGTTGGGGGCCTATTGGCCCTTGACCAAGATTTGGGAGATTCTTGGTCATGTTGACCTATTTTGGACTTCAACAGCCTTTCAAAGGAGGAGCACAAGACGAAGAATAGATCGTGGGATCTCTACCCCTTTTTGTGTCCTTTTTGAGATATGGGAATATGTAACGGGAGTGGGATGTCGACCCATGGGTTTACCCATGTTTAGGCCTATTTTGTATATATAAATAGATGCTTAGGATAGATAGAAGTGTGGTGGTGCATATATGTGATGTGAATGTATGCTAAGTGAAATTAGAGTCTATAAGTTCTTTTTGCATGACTGTAAGAGACTTTTTGAGCTAAGTACAAGTCATTGTAGCAAGATTGTGGAAGGCTTAGTGCTGGAATGCAAGGAAGAAGGATCTAGCGAGCTGCGCAGATCTTCTGTCTGGTGCGGAGTAAGGGTTTTAAGGCTCTATGCTTGTAACTGATTGAATGAAGATAATAAAGAAGAAGAGTTGGTGGATTTAGCCCCAGGGTGGGGGTGAACCACGTAAATATTGTGTTGTTATTCTATGTGTTTGTCTTAATGTGTTTATGACTCTCTTGCTAAGTGCTTTGATATAGATAGATAGATGTACTTATGCTTTGTGCTATGAATGTTAGATCTGACTTCTATGAATGTGCTTAGTGCTTGATTCTGCTAGATCTGACCCTTCTGTTTGTTCTAAGTGCTTAATTACATTAGATCAGTGCGAATGATGCAATGCTTTGTTCTATCTGCGCAGTAGTTATTGGTTGAATATTGATGAACTATTGATGCTAAGTGCTCTGTTAAGTATTATAATCACAGATCTGTGTCCCAGCTAAGGTTGCAAACACTTGAGTCCTACAAACACCCCTGCCTCTACCTCAGGTGATACTTCATCTTCTTCGTAGGTGTTTTTGAAAGGGTCGGTAGTTAGGGTTTTGTTGGTGCATTTTTGTAGCGTTGAACCCTGGGTCTGCCCCTGTGCCAACATAGTCAAAATGGTTTAAGAGATTTTTAGAAGGTAAATAATAAAGTGAATTGATGAGTGTACTATAATTCAAAGTCAATACAAAAAAAATTATTTAAATAATAAATTTAATGGAGAAATTACTAAGTTGACAAGTGGTTAGAAGTGGGTTAGCCCTAAAATAAGGAAAGTGGTTTAAGATGGTTAGAAGGTAACCCCTTGAGGTAAAGTGAAGTGACGAGTATACTATAAGTCAAAGTGGATACAAAATAATAAAATTAATGGATAAATTACTAATTGGAGAAGTGGTTAGAAGTTGGTTAACCCTAAGATAAGGAAAGTGGGTTAAGATGGTTAAAAGGTAACCCTTTGAGGAAGCTACATGAAAGTATAAATAAGAGGCAAGCCTCTCAAATTTTAAATCACACTTGAGCATATTGAATATCTATAGGTGACTGAGGTAACCAAAGGATATCTAAGCCTAATTTCAAAGAGAAGTTGAAGTAAAGAAGGTCGAAATTCAAGGGAGTATAAATTATTTTGATGACGCTTTCTAAGGTATGTTATTTACAGGTCATATCACCATTTTCAGAATAACTTTGTTTCTAGAATGATTTATACTGTGAAATTGATATTCCATTTAGAAAACATATCCAAGTAGTTGTGGTACGAATTTTAGCTTGTGGGTCATTGTATTTTTGGAGTTACACTCCATGGAAAATATGGTTTGTGGCTAGTCTTGAAACTAGTCTAAAACATGTGTTTCGGGTAAAAACATCATAAATTATTCATAACAGATCCAAATTAAGTAAGACCAAATGTGTTGGTTATATTAAATTATTTATTATTCTATGTAAAATGTTCATATCCATACACAAAATATTCTGTGCGGGGCACGCTCTAAAAGTTTGATCTCTAGAATAAGCTAGAATTCAACAAGGTATGCCATTTTTGCTATAACTCCTTTTCTGAGAGGTTCCAAGTAGTGACACCTGGAGGAATTGCATTAAACACACTAAAGAACATTGTGTACTATTTTCAGAGATTTATTCATTACAGGTACATAGTTATGATTATTTCAAGTTAGGGTTGTTGACTAATCCAAAACTAGTCATGTGAGACTAAAGAAAAGTTTGATGAAAATACTAGTCTCTTGTTGTTAAAGTTAAGGAAGGTTTGCAGGTATGTAATCATATACACCAGGTGTATTACAGAGTTACAAATCATATTTGGATGATGAAATTGATGAGGTATTTTGGTTGAGGTACATGTTGGGTACATGGTTGAGACAAGTAGTTGATGAGTTGGCACATACATGAGGTGTATAGTTGATGATGTTGGTAAATATTGATGAGTCATAGTTGATGATTAGTTGATACATGATTGATACATAATTGGTACATGGTTGATGCAATTGTTTATGGTACAGTTTGATTACAGGTTGAGGTACATGTTGATGCATGGTTCAGGTTTATTGGTACAGGTTTGGTGCAGGTTTATTGGTACAAGTTTACAGTAGTATATCTCAAAGTGATAGTGTGAAAGTGGTTCCATCATTCTACTTATACGTCAGTGCGGTTAGACGAGGCAAGGAAAGGTGGTTGTACTCACCTTCCAGTTGTAGTTGGAGAACATAGGGGGTTGTAGCTTACTTCTAGTTGTAGCCAAAGAATTGGGGATTTGGAGCTTCCCTCAGGTTGTAGCCTGAGAAACTAGGGGATTGGAGCCTCCTTCCAGTTGCAGCTAGAAAACAAAGGAAGTTGGTGCTTCCAATGAATGTAATTATTCAAGACATATAAGAAAAAATGTTATGTGGTTTTCTCCCGCTTTGGGTTTCCACGTAAAACACTGGTGTATTGTGTATGTGTATGATTGTTCATTTGTTTGTTGCTTATTTACTCTACCGTTATTGGATGATAATGATACATTGATATAACACTTGGATTATATGGTTAAAAAATATTAGTATTGCTCTATTACTGATTCACCCACCCTCTCAGTAATCCAACAATTGGTATTAGAGCAGGTTCCTTCAGAAATCAGTTTAACCACTGAAAGGTAGATCATGGAGAGAAACAACTTGTATAAAAATGGAATACCACAGTTTGATGAACAGAAGTATGCTTTGGAGCATAAGGATGAAGACATATATACAAGCACAAGGATTTGAAATTTGGCAAACAATTGTAGATGGATACACAGTACCAATAGTTCCATCAACAAATGACAAAGCAGTGAAACTCAGTCAAAATAATTCCAAATGCACTTCTGAATGGTCTTGGTGAAATGGCATTCACCAAAGTTGCACATTGTAAATCTGCTAAAGATATTTGGGACAAACTTCAAAATATTTATGAAAGAGATTCAAAATTCAAAGTAGAAAAACTTCAAACTTACAGAGGTCAGTTCGAACAACTAAAGATGAAGGAAGATGAGAATATTTCATCTTACTTATTACAAGTCGATGAAACAATAAATGCAATCATGGGATTGGGAGAAGAAATTCAAGAATCTGTAATTGTTCAAAAGGTACTAAGATCTCTTCCTGTGAGATTTGACCCTATGTTAGGGTCCTAACCCGCACATAGGTAGAACAATATATTCGGATGTAATAAAGGTCAATATTAATAAGGCCTTTCAATAAAATAGAATAAGGCAGATGTAAGAAGACCTAATAGAATCTTTCGCTTCTAGAAGGATCTTCCTCTAGATGCTTATTTTTAGTATAAATATGAGTTGAGGGTATGAGAACCCTAGCTTGGATATTATTCTAATAGAGCTCTGTTAAATTGGAGGTTGCCCCCTCGAAGAGGCCCGTGAACATTGATTTCAGATTCAAAGTGTTATTTCTGTTGTTATTCTTATATCATTTCACTGTTATTGTGGTGAATGTTCTGGTTATATTGTTGTTATTCTGCCATTACTAGCATTTTATTTCTATTCTGCATACATTTTATATCTGGTATATTACAAGCGGTATCAGAGCACTTTCCTCGGAAGAAAGTGTGGGTTAAATTTTTTTTCAGGGTAGAGACGTATTTCAGCGTCTTTAAGCCACAGAGTTATGTCGTTACGTGCATAAATCGACAGTTGAGGGATTCATACACGCAGGAAATACAAGTGGTACTTAAGCGTACATCTATTGGCCACCCTTGTAACCCCTGTTGGTACCCCTTCGAGTGGTAGCGCATCAGACAACACCTATGTACGGATCATCCTAGATTACCTTAAGCCCTCTTTAGATAAACTGATGAGCCGCCTGACTGCTATAATGTCACCAAGAATAGCACTCGGGAAGATACTCTCTAGTACCTGGGTAGTCAGGTAGTACGGCTAAGGGTACGGTCCATCCTCCTTAGTTAGTTCCCTAAGATATTGGGCAGAGTACTACTGTTGGACCCCACACGTATATCAGAGAGCTATAGCACAGGGCAAACCCTTGTCTATAGAACCCTTGAATACCTAACCCTTGGGGACAGAAACATAAAAAAATTAAAATAGACAAGATTTATTGTCGTGCAACTGTGTTCGGGTTTCCAAGTAAATACACATTTATTTCTGGTTAAGCATTTGGGCATTTCCTCTCTGCAGTATTCTTCAGACCAGAGTATAACTCCGTAAAAAAAATAAAAAAAGTCTGGAAATTTTTTCACCATTATTTCAGACCTATTCCATTGGATTCATCTCTTTGCCCTTATCACATTCATCCATATCATTTTTTCAGAAAAATGTTTTTACCCCGCCTGCCCCTTTTCAATTCCCCCATCCTCATGGCCCATACTCGTAGCCAAGACTTGGAAGCTCGCTTCAACACCTTGCAATATGGTCTCATTGAGACCCAACAAGAAGTGAAACAACTCAGTGCCAATGTTGTCGTCGTCAATACAACCATGCATTCCTCAATGGGAGAAATCAAACAAGACCTCACCACCCAGCTTGAATCAGTCTTTTTGGCACTTTGCACCAAACTGCATATCCCTACAAATAACCCTTCCTCTTCCTCACCCCCACATACTGAAGGTGATCATTCCTCTCATTCCCATACCTTTCAGCACCATCACTTTCAACGTGACCTATGCCTTCCATGGGTGGATGTGACCAAATTTGATGGCTCGGACCCCACTGGTTGGGTAACCCAAATGGAACATTACTTCCTTTATACAACATTACAGATGACTTGGCCAAACTCTGGTATGGTGTTCTCCATCTAGATCAAGAACATTGGCAATGGTGGTAATGGAGAAAAAATTTGCATCAAGGGTATATTGCTTGGACACAATTTGTGGCAAAGATTTATGAACGCTTTGACACTAACACCAACCATTTGGGCCATTTGAAAAAGATGAAACAATTAGGAAAAGTAGAAGACTTTATAGTTGCCTTTGAGTGCCTGGATTTTAGAACAAAGGGCATGTTTGATGCCTTTTTCTGAGAGTGTTTTATCAGCGGCCTCAAGGATGAAATTCGGGCCCATGTCCTCATGGATCAGCCTGAGAATTGGGTGGAGGCTACCAAACAAGATAAAGAAGCACAACTGGTTGTATCTTCTCAAAACCGCAAACCCTCCTTCATCCCTCACCCTAAACCAGTAAATCTCACTACCCCCTTTGCTCCAATAAAGATCCAAAAATTGATCCGGGGTGAAATGGCTAAATGCCAACTCAAAGGCCTTTGTTATAACTGTGATGAAAAATATTTCTCGGGCCACAAGTGTAAAGAACAAAATATTTTTATGGCCATCTCCAAGGAGATTTCAGAAGAAGATGAAGAAACTCCCTCTATGTCTCAATCACCTAAATACACTGACATAACCCCTCCCTTAGACCCTCCCAAAGTAGAACCAGTCATTTCCCTCAATGCTCTCATTGGATTCTCTGCTCCCCAAACCCTCAAGCTAATTGGTTACATCAAGCATTATAAGGTCATCATTCTGGTTGATAGTGGTAGCACCCATAATTTTATTCATCGCCGCATTGCCCAAGAAACTCATTGCTACATCCATGTCATCAATAATTTCCAAATCATGATTGCCAATTGTGGTTCCATGAAATGTGGAGGGCGTTGTGAAAATGTGTGTCTCCAAATTGGTGACTACCACCTGAAATCCCATATGTTTTCTATCAACATGGGAGGTTGTGACATTGTGCTGGGTGCAGACTGGCTAAGGACTTTGGGTCCCATTCTCATGGATTTTAAAGACTTAACCATGCAATTCAACTAGGAGGGCCACCAATATAAGTTCCAAGGCATCATCATCGGTTCACCTGAGATCATTAGTTTCCATCGCATGGAAAAGCTTCTCAAAAAGGGTCATTCTGGTGTTATCACCCAACTCCATGCCATACAAGCAACAGAGACACCCTCAGTACCGCAAGACCTCCAAGACATCCTTTCAAAACATCGATTGGTATTTTCCACTCCCCAAGGCCTCCCTCCTTCCTGTGGTGTTCATGATCATTCCATTCCCCTTGTACCAAGAAGCCTTCCTCCCAATATCCATCTGTATTATCACCCCTTTTCCCCAAAAAATGAAATTGAGAAAATGGTCTAGGAACTCCTTAATGCAGGTGTTATCCTCCCTAGTACGAGCCCCTATTCGTCTCTTGTGGTCATGGTCCTAAAGAAAGAAGGTTCTTGGTGAATGTGTCTTGACTTCTGTGCCCTCAACAAACTTACCATCAAAGACAAATTCCCCATTCCTGTCATTGATGACCTCTTGGATGAATTGAGTGGTGCCCAATTGTTCACTAAACTGGATCTACGTTCAGGCTACCACCAGATACGTATGAAAGAGGCAGATATCCCCAAGACTTCCTTTAGAACTCATGAGGGCCACTAAGATTTTTTGTTCATGCCCTTTGGCTTGTGTAAAGCCCCCTCCACCTTCCAAAGCCTCTTGAATAATGTCTTCCATCCTTTTCTCAGTCATTTTGTCTTAGTTTTCTTTGATGATATCCTCATCTATAGAAAACCCTGGACATACCATCTTGCTCATGTGGATCGAGTTTTCCATCTGCTCTCTCAGCACCAAATTTTCTTGAAACAGTCTAAATGTTCTTTTGGTGCCTCAGAAGTAGAATACTTGGGTCATCTGGTTGGAAAATATGGCATTAGGGTGGATCCTAAAAAGATTGAAGCTATGTAAGACTGGCCTCACCCAAAGACTCTTAAGATCTTGCATGGATTTCTAGGCTTAACAGGGTATTATCGCAAGTTTGTTAAGAATTATGGAATATTGCAGCACCTCTCACTTCTCTCCTCAAAAGGAACCCTTTCACTTGGAATCTAGTCACTGCTCAATATTTTCAAACCTTGAAGATGGCCATGTGCACCACTCCAGTCCTCGCCCTTCCCGATTTCACAAAGACCTTTTTGTTGGAATGTGATGCCTCAGGGAAAGGAAATGTTGTTGTCTTTATGCAAGAGGGTTGACCTTTGGCCTTTACTAACAAGCAACTATCTGAAAGAAATCTGGGCAAATCCATCTATGAAAATGAAATGTTGGCTATTCTGCATGTCGTGGATCTATGGCATCCTTATCTATTGGGGCAACGGTTCCAAATTAATACAAACCATCAAAGCCTCAAGTATTTTCTGGAACAACGCATTTCCTCCCCAAAACAACAAAAATGGGTGACTAAACTCTTTGGATATGATTGTGAGATCATTTATAAGAAAGGAAAAGATAATGTGGTTGTGGATGCACTTTCCTAAAAATATGAAGATGAAGGATCCCTTTTTTCTCTTTCATTCATTATACTAGATTGGCTCCAAGCCATTTGTCAGGAATGGCTACAAGATCCCAAAAGTTCGCAGTTGATCCATGAATTGCAGTCCAATGCTCCAGCTTCCCAAAGGTACTCTTGGCTCCATGAGGAACTTCGATACAAAGGTCATTTGTATTTAAGTAAACAATCAAAGCTTAAATCCATGGTACTTTCTGAGCTTCTTGCTACACCCACAACAGGGCACTCTGGGTTCACCAAAACCTATGACAGGGTCAAACGTTCCTTTTTCTGGGATGGCATGAAACATGACATTCATAATTTTGTAGCTGAATGTGATGTGTGTCAATGAAACAAGGGAGAAACAGTCAAATCGTCGGGAACACTACAACCGCTCCCAATTCCACCTGCTATTTGGAAGGATATCTCTATGGATTTTATTACCGGCTTACCCAAATCAGGAAATAAATCCATCATCGTCGTGGTTGTTGATCTCCTTTCCAAGAATGTTCATTTCTGCACCCTTCAACACCCGTTTACAACATCCACGGTGGCTCAAATATTCATGGATCGGGTCTTCAAGCTTCATGGCATGCCGCACTCTATTGTTTCTGATCGAGACCCAACTTTCACAAACAATTTTTGGCAAGAATTGTTCAAGATACAAGGCACATAATTGCATCTCAACATAGCTTATCATCCCTAGACTGATGGCCAAATGGAAATTGTCAACAAGTGTTTGGAAACATATTTGAGGTGTTTTTCCTCGAAAAAGAAAAATCAATGGGCTCAATGGTTACCCCTAGCTGAATGGTGGTACAACACTTCATACCATACAACTACATGCATGACTCCTTTTGAAGTGGTATATGGATAGAAGCCACCTTCAGTTCTCTCATACTTATCGGGTGCCTCGAAGGTCCATTCGGTTGACCTAACACTTACAACTCAAGTGGATATTCTCCGTACCCTCAAAGAGAATTGGGTCATGGCACAGAATCACATGAAGCAACAAGCAGATCAAGGTCGCTCTGAACATCAATTTGCATAAGCGGATCAGGTGTTTCTTTGACTGCAACCTTACAAGCAAACTTCCCTCAAGGCTGAGCATTGTCAGAAGCTAGCACCCAAATTTTATGGTCCTTATACCGTGCTCAAGCTTGTGGGACAAGTCACCTATCAGTTATATTTGACCAACCATTCGAAGCTACATCTTATTTTATATGTTTCATGTTTAAAGAAGGTTATTGTAGCTAAGTGCCAAATTCAAACCAACCTTCCAGAGTTAGTTGAAGAAGGATCCATTTGGATACAACCAGAAGCAGTTTTGGACTAGCATGAGCATCGCCTATGTCAGAAAACCATCAAGGAAGTGTTAGTCCAGTGGAAATATACAACTCCAGCAGACGCCACTTGGGAACAAGCTACCATTCTATAGCAATTTCCTCATCTCAAGCCTTGAGAAAAAGGTTGTTTTTAAGGGGGCGGACATGTTAGGGTCCTAACCCACACATAGGTAGAACAATATATTTGTATGTAATAAAGGTCAATATTAATAAGGCCTTTCATTAAAATAGAATAAGGCGGATGTAAGAATACCTAATAGAAGCTTCCTCTTCTAGAAGGATCTTCCTCTAGATGCTTCTTTTTAGTATAAATAGAAGTCGAGGGTATGAGAACCCTAGCTTGGATATTATTGTAATAGAGCTCTGCTCAATTGGAGGTTGCCCCCTCGAAGAGGCCCGTGAACATTGCTTTCAGATTCAAAGTGTTATTTCTATTGTTATTCTTATATCATTTCAGTGTTATTGTGGTGAATGTTCTGGTTGTATTGTTGTTATTCTGCCATTACTAGCATTTTATTTATGTTCTGTATACATTTTATATCTGGTATATTACACCCTAAGATATCAGCACTAGAAGAAAGAGAAGATCTAAACTCAATAAGCATGGAAGAACTACATGGAATATTCACATCATATGAAATGAGAACTAAACATGAAAATCCAGATGTAAAAGAAGCATCCTTAAAAGCATCCAAAAGATCAAAGAAAAAGGGAAAGTAATAAGAAAAAGAACATAGCAGCAATAGTGACGTCTTGGAAGATGATGAAGAAGTGGCCAACTTTGTCAAAAGACTGAACAAGGGAACTGACGTCAGGTATAGAGGTAAGATTCCTTTAATTTGTTTTAATTGTGATGGTATTGGTCATTTTGATAACAAATGTCCTCATACGAAAAAGATAAATGATGAAGGTTACTAAAAAAACAAACAAACATATAAAGGAAAAATAAACACAAAGAAAGTTTTCAAGAAAATCTTATGCACCAAAGAAGACATCTCATCATCAGATGAAGATGAAGTCAGTGACAGTGAGACAAAAAGAGTTCTATTCATGGCAATATAAGACTCCGAAGAAGAATATGAAGAATCCGAAGAAGAATATGAAGAAGTCAAAGAAGAAATTAAAGAGGCAGAAGTTGACTATCGAGAGGAATTGTTGAGTGCCATAGAAGTTATCAGAAGAGAAAAAGGGGAAAAACAAGAAGCTACAAGCGGAACTAGACAAGAAATAAGACACTCGGTAATTAGAAAAAATGATCACAAATTTGAAGGTTCAAATTGAATAAGATAAAAGAATTGAAGAAGCACTCAAAGAACAGCTAGAAGGAAGAGATGGGATCATTGAAAATTTGGAAGCATAGATTGTCATATTAAGAAAGGATATTCAAAAGAAATATATGTAGAACAACTCAAAAGTTTTGAATGACATTATCAGTAGTCAAAGTCCTAATCATGACAAGTCTAGACTTGGATACAATCAGACAGAAAATGGATCAAGCTCCAAAACAACAGAACAAGAAACATATCCAAAAATATATGCAGAAACAATCAAAGTGGATAGGAAGGTCTACAGAGAAAATTACAGGGACACTCCTCCACCGAGAAGATTCATATTATAGAATCAATGACCAATAGAAACATATAGGTCTCAGGAAGAAGAAGGATTCATAAGAGCACCTCCTTTAAGAATATCTTCAACTCCCAGGCATCAAACTATGTTTTTTAGTTTATGGTATGCATGTAATAATTTTGGACATAAAGCTATGAATTTCAAAGCTAACAATAGGAACATAAACAACTTTGAAAGTCATACACAAAAGGGTTATTGAAGAAGGCCTAGTGAAACATAGAGAAGAAGTTACAACAGGTTTGAATCATTAAGAACTGAAGTGGAATTCTACACGTGTAACAACTTTGGACACATGGCCAAAGATTGCAGAATGACAATCCCTCCTAGAGAGCCACAACAGAACAACAACAATCACAGACAGGAACCTTAGAAAAGGACATGGATAAGAAAGAAGAATTAGTACAACAATGAAGAATGCACACTCGCTCTACAAGCTAATCAGAAGAAACGTGGTTGGTATGTTGACAGTGGCTATTCAAAACACATGATAGGTGATAGAGACAGGTTTCTTACATTAAAAAAGGAAAGAGATGGATCAGTCTCCTTCGAAAATGATGATTCGGCTAAAATCATTGGAAAAGGCACAGTCAAAATTGGGAACAATAATACAAAAGAAGAAAATGTTCTACTAGTAGAAGATATGAAACATAATATTCTAAGTGTGAGTCAAATGTGTGACCAATTTCATAAAGTTACTTTCGATATACAAAAGTGCGAGATAAGAAAAGAAGTTTCAGGAAAATTGATTGTTATAGCTACGAGAACTTCAAGCAACATATATGTGTTAAGTGAAATTGGAAATGAAAAGTGTTGTCTAGGAAAGGAAGATGAAACTTGGCTATGGCACAGAAGAATGGGTCACAAACATTTTGATAACCTTTTCAAAGTTAGAAAAATAGAAGCAGTCAGAGAAATTACCCAGATCACGAAACCAACCAACACTTTATGCAAGCATTGCCAATAAGGAAAGCAAACAAAGACCAAGTTCAAATCAAAGGAATATTTGGCAACAAGACCACTGGAAACTGTGCATACTGATCTAGTTGGACCAATTACAACAAAGGGTTTAAAAGGTGAGAAATACTTTATGTTATTAGTTGATGATTATACAAGAATGACTGTAGTTTTCTTTCTCAAGAATAAGTGAGAATATTTTGAAAAATTCAAGATCTACAAGGAAATGGTTGAAAATGAAATGGATTAAAAAATCAAATGCTTGAGATCTGATAATGGAGGAGAGTTCACTTCAAAGGAATTTATGGACTACTACAACAGTCATGGAATAAAAAGGCAATTCTTTGTTGCTAGGACACCTCAACAGAAAGGAGTTGTTGAAAGAAAAAACAAGACAGTACAGAAAATGGTTCAAACAATGCTAATGGATTCCAAATTGATAGACATTTTTTGGACACAGGAAGTGCATACAACAGTTCACATTCAAAACAAAGTAATGCTCAAAAACAACACTAACAAAACTCCCTACAAGCTATGGAAAGTAAGACCAAAAAATGTGAAGCACTTCATATTTTTTGGAAGAAAATGCTACATTAAAAGAGAAGATGGAAGAATGGGAAAGTTCGAATCTCATGTGGAAAAATGAGTACTTGTTGGTTACTCAAGTACAAGGAAAGCATACAAGTGTTACAACCTGAGATTGAACAAAGTTGTGGAAAGCATCAACATAACAATTGATGAAACATGTAGACAAGATTTAAAGGAACAAGAAAATGAATCAATGGAACAAATTTACAAAGAAGAAAGAGAAGATGAAAAAGAAGTAGAAGGGGAATATGAAGAGGATCCGATAGAAGCATAAGAGAAATTTCATGGATTTCCTCCAAATAATCCTAGAAGATGAATAAAGAAGAATCATCCTTCAGATCAAATTATCGGAAACAAAGATGCAGGAGTTGAGACTAGAAGAAGAAACCGTTCACTAGAACAAATGCACCTAGCACTCTCATCTACGATTGAACCAACCTATTTTGAAGAGGCCAGCAAGGATGAATTTTGGAATAAGTCCATGGATGAAGAATTGGATTAAATAGAGAAAAATGACACTTGGGAATTGGTTCCAAGACCAAAGGATAAGAATGTGATTGGCACAAAGTGGGTATACAGGAATAAATTGAATGAAGATGGATAGGTTACAAGGAACAAAGCTATATTGGTATGTAAAGGATATGCATAGGTTGAAGCAATGTAATTTGAAGAGACATTTGCCCCAGTTGCCAGAATGGAAGCAATCTGATTTCTTTTAGCTTATGCATGCTCCAAAAATATTAAAGTGTACCAGATGGACGTAAAATCATATTTTCTGAATGGAGAACTTGAAGAAGAATTCTACATTGAACAACCAGAAGGATTTCAGTTGTCAAAGAATGCATATTATGTGTGTAAATTAAATAAGGCCTTGTATGGTCTAAAACAGACTCCTAGATAATAGTACTCTAGGCTAGATAAATATCTATAGCAGGAAGGGTTCAGAAACAGAAGTGCAGACAACAACCTCTACATCAAGGTAAGTCAGGACAATATTTTATTAATTGAAGTTTATGTTGATGATATTATTTTTGGTAGTGATGATGACAGGTTAAGCTAGAAATTTGCAAAGGATATGCAGAATGAATTTGAAATGTCATTACTTGGAGAACTATCCTTCTTTCTAGGACTTCAGATACGTCAAAGAAGACAAGGAATGTTTATTTCTCAAACCAAGTATATCAGAGAAATGCTAAAGAGGTTCGGAATGGAAGATTGCAAACTAGTTATCACTCCCATGCAAACCAGTTGCAAGTTGAGAAAATATGATGATTCAAAGTCTACATATCAGAGGCAATACAGATCAAGGATTGGTAGCCTACTATATGTGACAGCATCCAGACCAGATGTAATGCAAGCAGTTGGATAGGTGGCATGATTTCAAGCAGAACCAAAGGAATCACATGTAGTAGCAGTGAAGAGGATTTTTAGATATCTCAAAGGAACATAAGAGTTTGGATTATGGTATCCAAAAGGAAAGGATATATCACTTATTTCCTACACAGATGCAGATTGGGTAGGATGTATTGATGACCAAATAAGAACCAGTGGAGCAATGTGCTACTTGGGTGAGTGTTTAGTATCATGGCTAAGAAAGAAACAATCATCGATATCTTTATCTACAGCTAAGGCAGATTATATTGCAGCAACAACATGTTGTACACAGGTTCTTTAGATGAAACAAACTCTGGCATATATACAGGTTGAGTATGATGAACCCATTCCAATCTATTGTGATAATACAAGCACCATCAATATCTCAAATAACCCGATGATACACTCCAATATGAAGCACATTCCAATCAAGTATCACTTTCTATAGGAACAGGTTGCAGAAACTAATATCAGAGTTGATTATGTGGGCACAGAAGAACAAGTGGCAGGCATCTTTACAAAACCACTTCCATGGGAAGCCTTTGAGTATCTTTGCTAGAGACTCAAAGTTATTTCTACTCCAAAATGAATGGTTTTGAATGTTTATCTTATGTTTCTTAGATGTAGATGAGGAAGCACCATAAAGAGGATAGTTCAGTTAGGGGGAGAAGCCTCGGATGGAAAAATACCTTTGCCATTGATGACAAAGGGGGAGAGATTTATCAGATGCAAAGGATAGAGGCATTGTTCCAAGGGGAAAATGAGCGATATAACTTTAGTATTGCATGACATGATTTCAGTATTGCATCATATTGTTGCCATCAATTCCAAAGTGGGATATTGTTGATTAAGGTTGGTTGTCATTGATGTCAACCCTTGAAGGAAGTTGGAGAACCCAGGTTTGGGTAATGGACCCAAGTTTGTTTGATGGATAATGGTATACGTTTTGATATAATTTCAGGTAATACTATTCTATATGGATATTACATGTCATATCATTTCCAGTGGTATGTGGAAGATCACATAACTCCTCACGGTTAAATATTTATGGCCATCATGAGTCATCTAGAAGCCCCAAAAGGTCAAAGTAGTCAAAGTGGTTTAATAAATTTTTAAAAGGTAAATAATAAAGTGAAGTGATGAGTGTACTATAATTCAAAGTGAATACAAAATAAATTATTTAAATAATAAAGTTAATGGAGAAATTACTAAGTTGACAAGTGGTTAGAAGTGGGTTAGCCCTAAAATAAGGAAAGTGGTTTAAGATGGTTAGAAGGTAACCCCTTGAGGTAAAGTGAAGTGATGAGTGTAGTATAAGTCAAAGTGGATAAACAATAAATTATTTAAATAATAAATTTAATGGATAAATTACTAATTGGACAAGTGGTTAGAAGTTGGTTAACCCTAAAATAAGGAAAGTGGGTTAAGATGGTTAAATGGTAACCCCTTGAAGAAGCTACATGAAAGTATAAATAAGAGGCAAGGCTCTCTCATTTTAAATAACACTTGAGAATATTGAATATCTATAGGTGAATGAGGTACCAAAGGATATCTAAGCCGAATTTTAGAGAGAAGGTGAAGTAAAGAAGGCTGAAATTCAAGGGAGGATAAATTATTTTGATGATGCTTTCTAAGGTATGTTATTTATCGATCATCTCACCACTTTCGAAATAACGCTTTTTATAGAATGATCCAGACCGTGTAATTTATAGGCCATTGAGAAAACATATCCAATTAGCTATGGTACGAATTTCAGCTTGTGGGTCGTTGTATTTTTGGAGTTACACTCCGTGGAAAATAGGGTTTGTGGCTAGTCCTGAAACTAGTATAAAACATGTGTTTCAGGTAAAAACGTCATAAATTATTCGTAAAATATCCAAATCAAGTAATAAAAAATGTGTTGGTTAGAGTATAGTCTGTAGTATTCTGTGTAAAATTTTTAGATCCATACAACAAATATTTCATGCGGGGCACACTCTAAAAGTTATCTCTCTAGAATAAGCCAGAATTCAACAAGGTATGTCATTTTTTCTATATATCCTTTTCTGAGAGGTTCCAAGTAGTGAAACCTGGAGGAATTGCATAAAACACACTAAAGAACATTGTGTACTATTTTTAGATATTTATTCATTATAGGTACATAGTTATGATTATTTAAATTTAGGCTTGTTGACTAATCCAAAACTAGTCATGTGAGACTAAAGAAAAGTTTGATGAAAATTCTAGTCTCTTGTTGTTAAAGTTAAGGAAGGTTTGCAGGTATGTGATCATATACACCAGGTCTATTACATAGTTACAAATCAGATTTGGATGATGAAATTGATGAGGTCTTTTGGTTGAGGTACACGTTGGTTACATGGTTGAGACAAGTAGTTGATGAGTTGGCACATACATGAGGTTTATAGTTTATGATATTGGTACATCTTGATGAGTCATAGTTGATGAGTAGTTGATACATGATTGATACATACTTGGTACATGGTTGGTTCGCTTGTTTATGGTATAGGTTTATTACAGGTTGAGGTACATGTTGATGCATGGTTTAGGTTTATTGGTATAGGTTGTTTGGTGCAAGTTTATTGGTACAGGTTTACAGAAGTATATCTCAAAATGATAGTGTGACAGTGGTTTCATCATTCTACTTATACATCAGGGCGGTTGGATGGGGCAAGGACGGGTGGTTGTATCCACCTTTCAGTTGTAGCCGGAGAAAATATGGGGTTGTAGCCTCCTTCTGGTTGTAGCCATAGAATTGGAGAGTTGGAGCTTCCCTCAGGTTGTAGCCTGAGAAGCTAGGGGGTTGGAGCCTCCTTCCAGTTGCAAATGGAAAACAAAAAAAATTGGTGCTTCCAATGAATGTAATTCTTTAAGACATATAAGAAAAAGAATTATGTGGTTCTCTCTTGCTTTGGGTTTCCACATAAAACATTGTTGTATTGTGTATGTGTATGACTGTTCATTTGTTCATTTCTTATTTACTTTTTAGTTATTGGATTATAATGCTACATTGATATAACACTTGGATTATATGGTTAAAAAATATTATTATTGCTCTATTATTGATTCACCCCCCCCTCTCAGTAATCCAACAAATTTTTTATTACAACCATCTATGGTTGGACATATTGGGTTTTAGTGTTTTTATATGCCTCCTAAATTTATGATGTTTTTTATGAATAAAACCCTAATTTAATTCATGTTTTATCCCTCTTATTTCATTGGTTTTTTACTTGTTAAATGGATTATTTAATTCATGTTTTATCTTGTTGGAACATTAAGAATCGATGGTTCATCACACATATCCTATGTTTAGTTGGTCGAGAGTTTGACATGCATATGGATACAGTTGGTCGGGTGATCAACTAGCACATCACACTAGTCAGATAAGTAGTCATTGTGCCTGTCGGTCGGTCGGTCGACCAATAGTCAAAGATATCCGGGCAGTGGATCAACCAGCCCAACAATCGAATACAAGTTGGGTGTGTAAGCTTCCAATTCAAGCATCCTTGGTCGATATGACTCGA
The DNA here is from genome assembly GCA_009831015.1 of Picea engelmannii. NCBI lineage: Eukaryota > Viridiplantae > Streptophyta > Pinopsida > Pinales > Pinaceae > Picea > Picea engelmannii. Next base: position 325,597 of record ML784883.1, on the reverse strand, counting down.
TAGAGAATATTTGACGAAGTTAACTATAACAGTCAACAATTACATGTGGACAATATATTCTCGATTCTATGGAAGTTGGTTAGATATTGAGACTATAAAAAGTATACCCCTTGGGTCATTGTAATCATGGAGACCATGAAGATAAAGATGTGCAACATGTATTGTGATGTTGTAATCACAGTGTTCTCTTCTTAAGTGTTGTAACAGTGTCTTTAGAAACCACCTTTCTCTTTGAAAAATTTCATTCCCTGTTTGATTATCTATAGTAATTTTTTCTTTGTTTCATGTTATGTTCCACCACATTCCCCAACATGGTATCAAAGTCAATGGTTTAAAACATAGACCTACTATCTAAAAACCTTGTTGAGTCGTATATGTTGTGTGATTGACTTTGTGTCGGTGGTTTGTTAATTGGAACTTATTGAAACATACCATTTTGTCTACATATCGGATATGGATTCGAAGATTGATCTTGTTATTCTGAATGAATCAAATTATGTAGTATGGGAACTAGATATGGAAATCCTATTGGAGAGAAAAGGATTATGGAAGTTCATTGTGTTAGACAACTGAAAGGGGGGGGTGAATCAGTTGTTACTGTCCTTAAACAATTATGCCCATTTTAAACTCATTACAAAACACTTAATGATGATCACAATAATTCAGAGAAGTAAGCAATAGAGTATTCAACATCAATCACACACATGAAGTATACAGAGACAGATATTCCTGAGGAAACCCATAAAGGGAGAAAACCTCTTCTTCTTAATATGATAAGTAGTCATTATATTATGTACATTATCATTCTTATGAGAACCCACGCTTTATGAGGCTACCACCTCTATTTTACAAGATGCAACTTGTTGAGAGCACCAACTCTCTGGTTTCTCTAGCACCAGAGAGTATTGATGATTGGGAACCAGTGGAGCAACATGTTACTTGGGTGAGTGTTTATTATCATGGATAAGAAAGAAACAATCATCAGTATCTTTATCTACAACTGAGGCAGAGTATGTTGCAACAACAACATGTTGTACACAAGTTCTTTGGATGAAACAAACTTTGACAGATATACAGGTTGAGTATGATGAACCCATTCCAATCTATTGTGATAATACAAGTGCCATCAATATCTCAAAGAACCCAATGATGCACTCCAAGATGAATCACATTCCAATCAAGTATCACTTTCTATGGGAACAGGTTGCAAAACATAGTATCATAGTTGAGTATGTGGGCACAAAAGAACAAGTGACAGACATATTTACAAAACCACTTCCACGGGAAGCCTTTGAGTATCTTCGCCAGAGACTCAGAGTTATTTATACTCCAAAATGAATGGTTTTGAATGTTTATCTTATATTTCTTAGATGTACATGAGGAAGCATCATAAAGAGGACAGTTCAGTTAGGGGGAGAAGCCCCGGATGGAAAAATACCTTTGCCATTGATGACAAAGGGGGAGAGATTTATCAGATGCAAAGGATAGAGGCATTGTTCCAAGGGGAGCATGAGCAATATAATTTCAGTATTGCATGACATGATTTCAGCATTGCATCATATTGTTTCCATCAATTCCAAAGGGGGAGATTGTTGATTAAGGTTGGTTGTCATTGATGTCAACCCTTGAAGGAAGTTGGAGAAGTCAGGTTTGGGTAATGGACCCAAGTTTGTTTGATGGATAATGGTATGAGTTTTGATATATTTGCAGGTAATACTATTCTATATGTATATTACATGTCATGTCATTTCCAGTGGTATGTGGAACGTCACATAACTCCTCACGGTTAGAGATTTATGGCCATGTGAAGTTGGAGAACCCTTATGAGTCATCTAGAAGCCCCAAAAGGTCAAAGTAGTCAAAGTGGTTTAAGAGATTTTTGGAAGGTAAATAATAAATTGAAGTGATGAGTGTATTATAATTCAAAGTGAATACAAAATAAATCATTTAAATAATAAAGTTAATGGAGAAATTACTAAGTTGACAAGTGGTTAGAAGTAGGTTAGCCCTAAAATAAGGAAAGTGGTTTAAGATGGTTAGAAGGTAACCCCTTGAGGTAAAGTGAAGTGATAAGTGTACTATAAGTCAAAGTGGATAAAAAATAAATTATTTAAATAATAAATTTAATGGATAGAAATTGCTAAATAATAATAAATAATAAATTATTTAAATTACTAATTGTACAAGTGGCTAGAAGTTGGTTAACCCTAAAATAAGGAAAGTGGGTTAAGATGGTTAAAAAGTAACCCCTTGAGGAAGCTACATGAAAGTATAAATAAGAGGCAAGGCCCTCTCATTTTAAATAACACTTGAGAATATTGAATATCTGCAGGTGACCGAGGTAACCAAAGGATATCTAAGCTGAATTTTAGAGAGAAGGTGAAGTAAAGAAGTCTAAAATTCAAGGGAGGATAAATTCTTTTGATGATGCTTTCTAAGGTATGTTATTTACAAGTCATCTCCATTTTCACAATAAATATTTTTATAGAATGATTCAGACCATGAAATTGATAGACCATTGAGAAAACATATCCAATTAGCTATGGTACGAATTTCAGCTTGTGGGTCGTTGTATTTTTGGAGTTACACTCAGGGGAAAATAGGGTTTGTGGCTAGTCCTGAAACTAGTCTAAAACATGTGTTTTGGGTAAAAACATCGTAAATTATTCATAACAGATCTAGATTAAGTAATACCAAATGTGTTGGTTAGAGTATAGTCTGTGGTATTCCATGTAAAATTTTCAGATCCATACAACAAATATTCTCTATGGGGCACACACTAAACGTTCTCTCTCTAGAATAAGCCAGAATTCAAAAAGGTATGTCATTTTTTCTATAAATTCTTTTCTGAGAGGTTCCAAGTAGTGACACCTGGAGGAATTGCATAAAACACACTGAAGAACATTGTGTACTATTTTCATATCTTTATTCATTATAGGTACATAGTTATGATTATTTAAAGTTAGGGTTTTTGACTAATCCAAAACTAGTCATGTGAGACTAAAGGAAAGTTTGAAGAAAATTCTAGTCTCTTGTTGTTAAAATTAAGGAAGGTTTGCAAGTATGTGATCATATACACCAATTATATTACAGAGTTACAAATCAGATTTGGATGATGAAATTGATGAGGGATTTTTGTTGAGGTACATGTTGGTTACATGGTTGAGACAAGTAGTTGATGAGTTGGCACATACATGAGGTGTATAGTTTATGATATTGGTACATCTTGATGAGTCGTAGTTTATGAGTATTTGATACATGATTGATACATACTTTGTACATGGTTGATTCACTTGTTTATGGTACAAGTTTATTACAGGTTGAGGTACATGTTGATGCATGGTTCAGGTTTATTGGTATAGGTTGTTTGGTTCAGGTTTATTGGTATAGGTTGTTTGGTGCAGGTTTATTGGTACAGGTTTACAAAAGTATATCTCAAAGTGATAGTGTGATAGTGGTTCCATCATTCTACTTATACGTCAGGGTGGTTGGACAAGGAAAGGATGGGTGGTTATATCCACCTTCTGGTTGTATCCGGAGAACATATGGGGTTGCAGCCTCCTTCTGGTTGTAGCCATAGAATTGGGGAGTTGGAGCTTCCCTCGGGTTGTATCCTGAGAAGCTAGGGGGTTGGAGCCTCCTTCCATTTGCAATTGGAAAACAAAAAACATTGGTGCTTCCAATGAATGTAATTCTTCAAGACATATAAGAAAAATCATTCTATGGTTTTCTCCTGCTTTGGGTTTCCACTTAAAATATTGTTGTACTATGTATGTGTATGATTGTTCATTTGTTCATTTCTTATTTACTCTGCAGTTATTGGATGATAATGCTACATTGATATAACACGTGGACTATTTGGTTAAAAAATATTATTATTTCTCTATTACTAATTCACCCCCCCTCTCAGTAATCCAACAGATTTGTTATTACAACCATCTATGGCTGGACATATTGGGTTTTAGTGTTTTTATATGCCTCCTAAATTTATGATGTTGTTTATGAATAAAACCCTAATTTAATTCATGTTTTATCCCTCTTATTTCATTGGTTTTTTACTTGTTAAATGGATTATTTAATTCATGTTTTATCTTGTTGGAACATTAAGCATTGATGGTTCATCACACATATCCTAGGTTTAGTTCGTCGAGATTTCGACATGCATATGGATATAGTTGGTCGAGTGATCAACTAGCACATCACACTAGTCGGTCAAGTAGTCGTTGTGCCTATCAATCGGTCAGTCGACCAACAATCGAAGATATTCGGGCAGTGGATCAACCAACCCAACAATCGAATACGAGTTGGATGTGTAAGCATCCAAGTCAAGCATCCTTGTCAATCTGACTCGACAGAGAATATTTGACGAAGTTAACTATATTAGTCGATGGTTACATGTGGACAATATCTTCCAGATTCTATGGAAGTTGGTTAGATATTGATACTATAAAACATATACCCCTTGGGTCATTATCATCATGGCGACCATGAAGATAAAGATGTGCAACATGAATTGTGATGTTCTAATCGCAATGCGCTCTTCTTAAGTGTTGTAACAGTGTCTTTAGAAACCACCTTTATCTTTGAAAAAAATCTGTCCCTCTTTGATTATCTATAGTAATGTTTTCTATGTTTCATGTTTTGTTCCACCACATTCCCCAGCATGGTATCAGAGCTAATGGTTTAAAACATAGACCTGTTATCTACAAACCTTGTTGAGTCATATATGTTGTGTTATTGACTTTGTGTTGGTGGTTTGTTAATTGAAACTTATTGAAACATACCAGTTTGTCTAGATATCGGATATGGCTTCGAATATTGATCTTGTTGTTCTGAACGGATCAAATTATGCAGTATGGGAACTCGATATGGAAATCCTATTGGAGAGAAAAGGATTATGGAAGTTCATTGTGTTAGAAAACTGGGGGGGGGGGTGAATCAATGGTTATTGTTCTTAAACAATAATTCCTATTTTAGAATCATTACAGAACACTTAATGATGATCACAATAATTTAGGGAAGTAATCAATAGAGTATTCAACATCAATCACACACATGAAGTATACATAGACAAATATTCTTGAGGAAACCCATAAAGGGAGAAAACCTCTTCTTCTTAATATGATAAGTAGTCTTTATATTTTGTACATTATCATTCTTATGAGAACCCACTCTTTATGAGGCTACCACCTTTGTTTTACAAACTGCAACTTGTTGAGAGCACCAACTCTCTGGTTTCTCTAGCACCCACTAGAAGGAAGCAACAACTCCCTGAGTGTTTCAGCACCAACTAGATGGAAGCACCAACTTCTAGTCACACAAGCACCAACCTTTGTATCAGAGAACAATCATTCTCCCTTGCACCACCCTACCACCCTAGTTTTTCTCGTTGGAACAAGATGGAATCTACAACTCCCTGGGAGTTCTTACATAAATATACGCGATCTTTGTACCATAGTGAATCATTTTTCCATGTAAATGTATCTGATGCACTGGAATCCTCCTGCAACCTTTCAATGAGAGTCCACACTTTTTTGTCATTCTTCCATTCATGCCTTGCATCTATTATCCAATCGGTTTGGATGATCGAGATAGCACAGAGAAAGGCCTCAACATCTTCATCCTTTCTTGAGAGTGCATCTACCACAACATTTTGCTTCCCCTTTTTATAGAGGATTTCAAAATCATAACCCAATATCCCGGTTACCCATTTTTGTTGTTCTTCTGAAGATAGTCTTTGTTCCAAGAAGTATTTAAGACTATCATGATCTGTTTTGACCTTGAAGTGCCTACCTATTAGGTAAGGATGCCATTTCTTCAATGCATGTAGTATTTCCATCATT
>ML784883.1:294530-305523 GCA_009831015.1 Picea engelmannii | reverse complement strand
ACATTTCTTCACCTTCATCAAGAGTCCAAGTAGGATTTTCTGGAGGCTTAGTTGATGTAGAAGTTCCCTTTTTGGGTGGCATGTTGGCCAAGTATCACTTTTGAACCTTGATTTTGAGGTGGTTCTGCTAGACAATATTTCTTTTGTTGTATCTCCCAAGTTTCGGCCCTTATGGGTATGAAACTTTCTTTTATGTAGTTCTCCTATATTTCATCTCTACAATGCCATAGTTCTGATCAAAATTGGATGTGCCAAGTGGAATTTACAGTAACTTCCCCACAACTTGTCGATTTTTGGCCTTTCCAAGAGATCCCACTTGTATAGTGTGCCCCACACAACATAATTGATATAAAATTATGAAACTTGCACCAGAAATACTAAAGACTGTCCAAAATCCAATGAAACTAGTCCCACTCAATTTGGATACTCTAGGAAGAAGTTATGATTGTTTTACCTGAAACACCTTCTTGAGACTAGTCAATAGGACTAGTCAGATAACCTATCTTACACAAGGTGTATATACAATTTTAAGATGACACAAACTCCAAAATGTTTACCACAGATACCTTACTAAATTCTGTAAATATCCTCTGGAGTTCAAGGTCTGAAACGTTACAAAAAAGTTTTTATAGCGAAAATTCTGCAATGACTTAGTTTAGGATGATTCCAGAAACCTATCTTGTACATGATGTATCTTAGAAAGTATAAGGCCTCAGGAGATGAATTTTTAACCCAACGTACCTTGATCCATCTAATAAATATCCTCCAAGTCCTTCCTTCTGAAACGTTGTAGAAAACAATTTATAGCAAAAATGCCAAGGTGTCTCAGATGTAGCAGCGAAACCCCAAGACCTTGAGCTCTGATACCATATGTTAAGATCCAAATATCAATATAGCATAGAAAAACCTCAGAAAAGTACTCAACACCTTGAAAAAGAGATACTTTCAGATAATGAGCCTCTTTGAGGGGGCAACCTCCTTTTACCCCACTTAAATGTTCAAGTACAAGATGATTCAAAATGAAAATGTCTCCTTGGTATATATAGGAGACTAGGAGGTATAATTACAACTAATGGCCTAAAGCCGACATAAATAAAATAACATTACTAATATAATATGCCCCAATTAAGGGGTAGTGAGCCAATATTAGGGCTTAACACGTAGTCTGTTGTCGTAGATCTCCCTGATCTAACGGTCATTGTATGTTCTCCAGATCCGATGGTCCTTATTCATTTCAAATTTCTGACTCTCTTGGCTTTGGGTTTTTCAAATCTCAAATTTTCTAGAGCATAACCTTCTCACCTCTTTATACCTGAACTAAATGTTGTTTGTCGATCATGATCCTATATCGATAGCTCGATCTATCTGTGATGCATCTCTTCTATCTTATCATGTCCTTCCACTTAGAATTATTCGACGATTGATGGGTATTCGCATAAGTGAGATCTCAGATATTTTAATTTCTTATCCTATCCTTCCACTCGAAATGATTTGATGGCTGACAAGAATTCAGGTTTGATCTGACGGATAAAGGGTATTTGGATAATCAAACTCTCATCCCTTTTATCTTATCATGTCCTTTCACTAAAATGTGATCCAACGGTCATGAAGACACTCGAAGCAGATCAACGATCAAGGATGATTTTGTAACCATAACTTGTGAGTGATTTAACTCATCACCAAAACACCACAATTTGAAGTTGTGTACCTTTGGTGATTCAACCAAAATTGTCGATCTTCGAGGCTATAATATCTAACAGTCTTAAGTAATTGTGGGATTGGAAATAGCATGATATTTAATTCTCCTTTCATTCTCTGCAATCTATCCCTTCCGTTGATCTGGAGATTGTGCATCCGATGGTCACAACTCAATCCGACTTAATATGATCACTTGGTGGATCAACCACAGTCATCGATATCCTAGTCTACAAGATTTGATGATCTAGACCAGTTGCGCGATTGGAACTAGCAATTCCTTTAATTCTCCTTTTGATCTTTGCAATCTATCCCTGTCGTTGATCTAGTGATTGCGCATCCAACAATCATGACTTGATATGACTTAAACTGATTGTTTGTTGGATCAATCATAGTCACTGATATTCGATTCTATGAGATCCGACTATCCATACTGATTGCGGGATTAGAACTCGTGAGTCGTTTAATTCTCCTTTCTCTCCCCACAATTCATCCATGTCGTTGATCTGGATTGTAGATCCGACGGTCACAATCCTCCAACGATCCTTAATCCCACGATCACTCATATGAATGAAATCCGTAAAATGAGACGATCAACATGGTCGATTTCTTGATCGGACGATTGTTGAGGCTTCTCACCCTGAGCTTATGCTTTTCCTTCCAATCTTTGATCTCTACGTACTATTCACTCCTCCTCATGACCTTATGCTTTTCCTATTTTCCATCGTCGATGTTGTTCTTTCCATCAATGAAAAGAAAAATCTTCCTGTAAAATATGCCAAAAATCTCCCCCTTTGGCATTGATGGAAACCCTAAAAGGCTACACCATTTTGCTTAGACCTCCAACTCTAGCATCCAGACCGAACCTTTTCTCCCCCTTTCACATCAATGTCAAAGAAACAATGGTCCCCCTGAGTTGTTCCAGTACTTTTCAGAGGTATAATATATTCAACCAACACATACTCCCCCTTATAGGATGGACTCTCTTAGGTGAGAGAAGGGATGACACCCAGCTTCTGACGAAGATATTCAAATGGTGTCTTGGCTAGGGTTTTAGTAAAGATGTCTGCAATTTGTTCTTTGGTTGGAATGTAATGAACCTAAACAATATGATTTGTGACATGCTCTCTCAGAAAATGGTATTTTATGGGGATGTGCTTGGACTTGGAGTGGAATACAGGATTCTTTGACACGCAAATTGCACTAGTATTATCACAATGAATTGGGATCGGTGCAGTGTACTTTACCTCCAAGTATGCAAGTGTCTTAGTCATCCAAAATGATTTGGTACATCAAGTGGAAGGTGCTATTTATTCAGCTTCAGTAGTCGATAAGGAAATGGAACCTTGCTTCTTGCTCAACCATGCTACAAGATAATCTCCTAAGAAGAATGCACCTCCACTCGTGCTTTTCCTTTCATCCATGCAGTTAGCCCAATCAACATCTGCATAGACTGATAATTGAAAATTCTGATTCCTAGGATACCATAGGCCATAGTTCATTGTTTCTTTCAAATATCTAAATATTCTTTTAACAGATAGCAAATGACTCTGTTTAGGTGCAGACTGATACCTTCCTACCATTCCAACATCATGCATTATGTCTGGACAAGATGTTGTGATGTACAACAGGTTGCCTATCATAGACCTATATGAACTTTGATCAACATTAGGTGAGTCATCATCCTTGCTTAACTTGCATCCAATGACCATAGGTGTAATCACAGGTTTAGAATCTTCCATTTGAAACCTTTTCAATATTTCTCTTAGATATATTTCCCGAGAAAGAAATATTCCTTCAGACCTCTAAGTAATTTGCAGACAAAGAAAAACTAAAAGTTCCCCTATCATAGAAATTTCAAATTCAGAATGTATGGCTAAAGCAAACCATTGTACGAATGAAGCATTATTACTTCTGAAGATGATGTCATCTACATAGACCAACACAATGATCAAATCATTACCCTTTCTTTTGATATATAGATTGTTGTCAATTGTTCCTCTCTTAAACCTTTTGTCTTGAATATACTTATCCAGTCTATGATACCAGGTACAAGGAGCTTGTTTCAACCCATATAAGGCTTTCTTCAGCTTGCAGACAAAGTCAGGATTATCTATCAGTGAAAATCCTTCAGGTTGTTCCATATATACTTCTTCTTCTAGATCTCCATTAAGAAATGTTGACTTAACATCCATCTGATATACTTTAAATTTATTATGACATACATAGGCAAGAAACATTCGGATGGCTTCCAATCTTGCCACTGGTGAAAAGGTTTCATCAAAATCTTGTCCTTCAATCTGTGCATAGCCCTTACAGACCAATCTTGCTTTGTTCCTGACAACTTGTCCCTGCTCATTCAATTTATTCTTAAAGATCCATTTTTACCTTCAGGTCTAGGAACCATCTCCCAAGTATTGTTTTTCTCAATCTGGTCAAGTTCATCATTCATGGATTTAACCCAATGGTCATCTTCGTTGGTTGCATTAAAGTCTTTAGGTTCAAGCAAAGGCAGAAAGGCAATCTGAGATTGTTTTGAGACATTATTCAACTTCTTTCTTGTCTGAACTCCTTGGTTTAGATGACCAACTATCTGATGTTCAAGATGATTCTTCCTAATAAATTTGTATGGTTTCTTTGTCTTGATCTCCTATTTTAAGTCCTGTAGAGTATTTGTATGTAACTCAGAGTCTTCTCCTTCTGATTCTTGGACCTGTTCATCTTCAACTTCAGCTGTGTCCTCTGTAGAAAACTCAATATTGCTCACCTATCTTACTGGGACTCCTTCATCAACCTTTAAATCAATAAAATCAACTAATTTTTGCAATCTTTTATTAAAGAAAATATATCCTTTACTATTGGTAGCATATTCTAAGAAGATTCCTTCATCAACCCTATCATCATACTTGCCAAGGTTTTCATTATTATTCTTTATGTAGCACTTTTTCCCAAAGACTTTGAAGTGTTTGATTGAAGCAGGTCTTCCATACCACAGTTCATAAGGTGTCTTGTCACTATATGACTGAGGTGGGCTTTGTTAAGAATATAGACTACTGTGTGTATTGCTTCTACCCAGTAGGTTTGACCAATGTTCTTCTCATTCATCATTGACCTAGCCATTTGTTGAACTGTTATGTTTTTCCTCTGAACTACTCCATTTTGTTGTGGAGTTCTTGGGATTGTGTATTCTCTCTTGATCCCATGTTTATCACAAAATTCCTTGAAATCACTTGAAATAAATTATCCTCCTCTGCCTGATCCTATTACCTGTTATCGATCCAAAAGTCACCCTAGACTGTAATCAGGTGAGCTTGGTAACATCAAAGATTACGAAAAGAAAGTTGATTTTTAAAATTATGAGAGAGGTAGGGCTAAAAGATATATGCTTGACTTGACAAATCATATGAATCTATCCTAGCAAATCATCTTCCATATGCAGCAAAACAGATCATCCAAAAGCAATGTTTAGACCTTCAAGGCTTTCAGGTGGAAGACTTTTATGAGAAAACATAGAACTGCAAACAGAAAGACATGAAAATACTTTTCAAGCATACTATTTGTACAGTCGAAGAAGAAACATTATTTGAAAATCCTTTTCAGAAGAGATTTAGCAACACACAAGGTAGAAGATCTCAAAGGATCCTCCTAAGAATGCCTCTCACACTTGTTGTTGAAGAAGAAAAAAGATTAAGAGTCAAAACAAATAAAAACATAGCTAAACGTCACTCTCTTCTGCAAATGATTTCTTAACACAGAAAATGATAAGACAAACCATCTTCAAATTAATTCTATCAAAGAACAAAAACAGAGCCTCTAGGCCTCTCTTGTCTCATGAATCCTCTCCTCCAAGAGATATATCCTTCATTAAATAGAAAATAGAATCCAAATAACCTTAGGAGGTATAATCCCATCTCCTCCATTGGATTCTAAGCCTTGGAGATAGGTGGCAAGAGTCAAAGAGACAAAAATCCAACAAACTTCTGATTTTCAGGAATTTGTTGGAAGTCATTAATAAATTGTTTCAACCTCATGCATGAGGAATTTGATGGAGATAAATCTTATGTCCAGGTGTCCCTTGATATCTAACTGATCCTTGAGAATCCATTCGAACTCTCCTTGACATGTGGCAACCTCCAACAAGGCGAATATCAAAATCGTGACCACTACAGGAAATTAGTACGCAACGCCACTGTGTAGACTATGCAATGCCTACTTCTATATCCAATATCTCTAAAAAAAAAACACATTTTGAAAAAATGAGAGAGTTGTTTTTTATTTGGAATGTTATGAACAAAACCCGCCTCTAGTTTTCAAAAATACAGTCTCAGCTACTCATAACCCAATTTTTGAATTAGTGACTCAAAAATCGCAGAATAACTCTACACAATTTAGCCTCTGCCAGAATATTACGCAGTGCCTGTAGGTAGCGCTCAACTATGTTTCACCTATATGTAGCTTATGTCCTTTATGAAATATTACGCAGTGCCATTAGGTAGCACCACTTGCGTTGTGTCTGTGTGCAAGTTTGGGTAGAAGAACCAAAAACATAGTGCCTTCAATCTTGAATGTGTGAAGAGAAATTTATAGTCTTTCATGATGAAAAAACCATTTCAATTAAGTGCCTTGACTTTCATAAACTATTTAGTTACCCTGAAATTCAAACTCACACTCTTTCTTGTAGAAAGAGGATCTTCCTTTGGCACAACAAACTTTTCCTTCTCAGAAATGGCAGGCTTCTTCTTAGGGGTTATGCTCTTCTTGACTGTGGGTGTCTCTTGACACTTGGCACCTTAACTAATCTTGTGATAACATAGGATCCATGGGGGATAGAGTCCTCCCTGTGAGGCTCTAAGAAATCTTGTAGTTTCAGTGCCTTATCCTTTGGGCTTGTGGAGTCATGCTCTGTTGCATCGTGTTGAAGACAACATACTGACAACTTATATTACTCTACTTTCAAACATAAATCAAACACACCTGCTCTTGATGGAGCTTATTTATGTACAAAACCTAAGCTAATTGACTTTTACAATGGGATAGGTGAAGGCAAACTTCCACCAAATCCATTCAAGAAACTTACTGACATGATTCTTTATAATGCCAATGATTGACAACAAACAAGAGGAATATGACAATGGTTTGAAAACATTTCCTATATCTCCTCTGACCGTTGTTGACACAATAAATTTTACAGGTTCAAAAACATTTGAGAAATACAACTCCATATACACCCTTATAGGGTCATGAAGATGGTGATAAAACACATGATACTGATAGCATATTTCTTTTTCCACTTCAAGTTCCTTACTATAAACTGTGGGTACAAGTGGAAGAAGAATTGACATAGGTGGTTTTTTATCCACTGATGACTTTTGATTTACTTATGGCTATGTATAAACGATCTCTTCATGTGCCTCAACTAAGGGTTGCTCCTGGTCAAATCTTCGGGTTATGTCTTCTATGACAAGGCCAACCTCTGCATCATACTCTTTGTCTTCATAGTGATCAAATATAGGATAAGCTTGTTTCTCATTATCACTAGACTATTCATCAAAAATGGATTGCCCTTCATACATATGGTTTTTATTAAGACAGGGTTGTTCATTTGTTGGTGATGGATAAGAGATTAGATTTATATAAAAATCCCTTTCAACACCTCCATAGCATTTACAAGGATCAAGACCATAATCATCATATACAAGAATAGTGCTAAGAGGTTTCAAACAAATCATAGAAAAATTATGTTCATCACCATCAATGTTATTTCCATCAAAAATAGGTTGTCCATAACAAACCTTTGACTCTTGATATTCTGAATGCCTTGTTTCAGGATGGTCTCTAACAACAATGTATTCACTACCAAATTGTTTGTTAACAACAAGTTTCTCTTGGTCAATGCTTGAGATAGTGATTTCCTCAGAGGAAAGGTTGTCAAAGATACATACTTTGAGGACCAAATCATCCACTATCTTTTCTTCATAGGGGCAGCAAATAAAATCTGCCTCATGTTCAGAACTGACATGATGCTGACTTTGAATCATGCCACAAGCTCGGAGGTTCTTCTCCACTTCCTCAACATCCATGAATAACTGTGATAAAGATGTAGATTTTATTTCCCTAAGATACAAAACAAGGTCATCATATTGAGACATTATGTAATACACCATGGCAGCAGTCTCAGAAAGCTTAATTTCCAGGGGCAGGCTGCAATACAAGCTATAAAACCTTCAATTAAAAGCAAACATAACTTAATTTTTTCCCCTTCTCAAAGTTGTGAATTCATGTAGGTACTGATCCAATGACATTTTCTCTCCCCAGTATTTAAAGAAGGTGTCATATAGTTCATCCCATGAACCAATGAAAGAAACATTCATATTTTTGAACCACAAGGCAACATCTCCAATCAAAGATTTAGAGAAAAGACTCATGATAATATCTTCATGCAAGATTTCTAGATTATCAATGAAGTCTTGAAAGGATGAAAGATGCTCTTCTCTTGTAGTATTATCTTTTCCAGAAAAATTTGGTAGGTAATCGACAAATCTGGGAGGGTAAGGATGAAGAAAGGATGGAAGCTTTATAGGTCCAAACATATTTCCCCTAACCTTAAACTAGAAGTCAGTGGGTTGTTGAACACTAGAAGGTTGTTGGTAAAGGTCAGAGGAGTTGGCAGCCTGAACTGAATCAGTTTTATTATCTGCAAAAGGACAATAATCATTTGGTGCATGTTGAATTTCAACAGGCTGGTTATTAATAGTAGAGGGAAAGGTAGAGGGTAATAAATCAAGTTTGAAATCTGGAGAAGGGAGAGGATCATAAATTTCAGACTGATTAAAAAAGTGTTTATGAACATCATCTTCTTTAGGTGTTTGAAGTGGATGGATATCCTTAACATCAATTACATGGGAAGGGGGTAAATATTCTTGTTTGAAAAAGGAATATGCAAGCGCAGGATGGTGGTCTTTAGAGTATACAAAGCAGATTATGATTCTCCTAATGTGTGCAAGGAAATCCAAAAAAGAATAAAGGATAAAGAGCACAAGTTCCAGAAAGAAATTCAGAACTTGATACCTGAACTTGCCTCTGCCTTCCATTTCTGTCCAAGCTTGTTCCCACAGTAGTTTCTTCCAATAGGTTCATCTTCATGGAGTCACCAGGTAGATGATTACAGTCAATTTTCTGTATCCCTCTCTTGTCTACCATCAAGAGCTGGATCTATGTCATTCTTCCCAGGGAGCTCTTCAATTTGCTCAAATCCTTCCCCGACAATGGCACCATTTATTTTATCGATCGAAAAGTCACCCTAGACTGTAATTAGGTGAGCTTGGTAACATCAAAGATTACGAAAAGAAAGTTGATTTTTGAAATTAGGATAGAGGTAGGGCTGAAAGCTATCTGATTGACTTGACAAATCATATGAATCTATCCCAGCAAATCATCTTCCATATGCAGCAAAAAAGATCATCCAAAAGAAACATTTAGACCTTCAAGGCTTTCAGGTGGAAGTATTTTATGAGAAAACATAGAAATGCAAACAGAAATACATGAAAATCCTTTTCAATCATACTATTTGTACAGTAGAAGAAGAACCATAATTTGAAAACCCTTTTCAGACGAGATTTAGCAACACACAAGGTAGAAGATCTCAAAGGATCCTCCTAAGAATCCCTCTCACACTTGTTGTTGAAGAATAACAAATATTAAGAGTCAAAACAAAACAAAACATAGCTAAACATCACTCTCTTCTTCAAATGAATTCTTAACACAGAAAATGATAAGACAGGCCATCTTCAAATTAATTTTGTCAAAGAACAAAAATAGAGCCTTTAGGCCTCTCTTGCCTCATGAATCCTCTCCTCCAAGAGATATATCCCTCCTTAAATAGAAAATATCATCCAAATAACCTTAGGAGGTCGAATCCCATCTCCTCCATTGGATTCTAAGCCTTGGAGATAGGTGGCAAGAGTCAAAGAGACAAAAATCCAACAAACTACTGATTTTCAGGAATTTGTTGAAAGTCATTAATAGATTGTTTCCACCTCATGCATAAGGAATTTTATGGAGATAAATATTATGTACAGGTGTCCCTTTATATCTAACTGATCCTTGAGAATCCATTCAAACTCTCCTTGACATGTGGCAAACTCCCAACAAGGCGAATATCAAAATCGTGACCGCTATAGGAAATTAGTACGCAGCGGCACTGTGCAGAGTACACAGTGCCTACTTATATATCAAATATATCTAAAAAAAAACACATTTTGAAAAAATAAGAGAGGTTTTTGTTATTTGGAATGTTATGAACAAAAACCTCCTCCAGTTTTCAAAAATACATTGTCATATACTCATAACCCAAGTTTTAAATTAGTGACTCAAAACTCGCAGAATAACTCTACACAATTTAGCCTCTACCAGAATATTATGCAGTGCCTGTAGGTAGCGCCTGACTGTGTTTCACCTGTATGAAGCTTCTATCCTCTGTGAAATATTACACAACGTCATTAGGTAGCACCATTTGCACTGTGTTTGTGTGCAAGTGTGGGTAGCAGAACAAAAAACAGAGTGCCTTCAATCTTGAATGTGTGAAGAAAACTTTGTAGTCTTTCATGATGACAAAACCATTTCAATTAAGTACCTTGACTTTCACAAACTATTTAGTTACCCTGAAATTCAACATCACACAATTTCTTGTAGAAAGAGGATCTTCCTTTGGCACAATAGACTTTTCCTTCTCAGAAATGGCAGGCTTCTTCTTAGGGGTTATGCTCTTCTTGACTGCGGGTGTCTCTTGACACTTGGCACCTGAACCAATATTGTGCTAACACTACCTTTAGCTTGTTGCCTATTTGATTCTCAGTTAAAGCCTTAAATATTTTAAATTTCTCAAATGCTTCATCTTTTTCTTTGAGAAAAGCAACCCAAGTGAGTCTGGAGTAATCATCAATGATCAACATGAAGTAGTTTTCTTCCCCATGCCTTCCTATCTTGATGGTCCACATAAATCCATATGAACTAATTGGAGTGGTTTCTCTGTTGAAGTAGAACTCTTGTATTTAAACTGAGTCCTAGTTAGCTTTCCTACTTGGCAAGGTTTACACACATAATCTTATGGCTTTGATATTCTTGGAAGATCTTTTCCTGCCTCGAGATTTTTGAGTTTGATTAAGTGGTCAAAGTTTAGATGTCCAAGTCTCCTATGCCATAACCAAATTTCATCATGTTTTCTTAGATGACACTCTTCTCTATCTTCTTTCAACACATATACATTATTATCTATCCTTATGCCTTTAGCCACCACTTG
>ML784883.1:226623-288931 GCA_009831015.1 Picea engelmannii | reverse complement strand
ATCTTGTACTTGAACATTTAAGTGGGGTAAAAGGAGGTTGCCCCCTCGAAGAGGCTTATTATCTGAAATTATCTCTTTTTCAAGGCATTGAGTACTTTTTCTGAGGTTTTTCTATGCTATATTGATATTTGGTTCTTAACAACTTATGTGCTTAGAACATCCACTATCTATATACCAGGGGTATTTTTTTTTTGAGATGAAGGTACTCACCCACATTTTTCATTATCTTATTTTTCCATGTGCTGGCATTTCTAGCTAAGGGTTTTATCCTTGGATCTGCTTTGTAATCCTTCATATGATAGTTTGCAACTTTGTGGTTGAAGTTATTACAGTTATAGCATTTGAGCTCATTGTTCAATAGGTCAAAGTGATTGGTGCAACTTTGTATACTCATTGGTTTTTTGGTTCCATGTTGCAAAGATTGTCTATTTCTTGATCTCCTCAGTTGCATGTCTCTAAACTTAATTTGAAAATTTGCAATCTTATGAACAAAAATAAAGCAATAAAAACAGTAACCATGGAAGAAATTTTGGTACCTGAAGGATGGTCTTATTCTTGGAATTTGTTGCTCCATCTTCTGATATCTTTTTTCTTGATCAGGGATCATCTTGTCTTTGTTAGCTTCTGGTGGCAGAGTACTCACATGGTCTGATTGTCTGCTGACTTGGAACTTGATCATCTTTACTAGCTCTTTGTTTTTTGGTTGTTTGTTGCTTGAACCACTTACATAACCTAAACCCGTCTTCAACAAAGGAGATCTTTTTTTGCGCAGAATGTCGTTTAGTTCTGTTGAGGCTTTAATGCTTGGAATATTTTTGAGATACAAGGCTTTAAACTTCTTCATCTCTTTTCTTGTTTTTACTACCTCTTCTTCCAAGGCTTCACATCTTTCCTTCTTCTCTAATAACTATTTCATAATGTCCTCTATTTTCTTTGCCTCTTCTAATTCTACTTTTAGCAGGGCAAAGTCTTCATCAGGTTTTTTATTGTCTTTCTTGAACCGTATCAACAATTGTTTTTGCTTTCTCTTCTTAAGTCTGATTCTGTCAATCTCTTCCAAAGCACTGATAATATCTCCTTCCAAATCAACCACAACTTTTTCATTATTAACATCACTTCCTATGATTTTATTATCATAATCCTCTTTGTCCATAAGCATAAAGTCATTAAACTTATCTTCACAAGAAGAATCATTGTCTGTGTCTCCTGAGGAGTCATCATTGTTTACACATAAACTTTTATTTTTACCAAATCTCTTGAATTTGTACTTCTCTTCACCTTCAGAGTTTTGGTCCTTCTTCTTATGTGGAAACTTAGATTCAAAGTGACCTATCTTTCCACAGTAAAAACATTTGAAGGGAAACTTGCCTTGGTACTTGCCTGATCCTTTCTTTTGTTTTTTCAGACATTTTGCTTCAATTTCATCAGATTCATAATCCTCATTCTCATTTTATTTAAATGATGCTTCTCTAGAGGTGGGTTTATCTTTACCTATCCTCATTGCATATGCATTCAACGTTCCTAAAAGTTGATTAAAAGGAAGAGTTTTTATATCATTAAGTTCTTCTATAGCAGAGACCTTTGTGTTGAACCTATCTGGCAGACATCTTAAAAATTTTTGAACTAAAGAGGCTTCCTCAATTTTTTCACCAAGTGATTTCATTGCATTTACTAGTTCTTCAACTCTCAGAAAGTACTTCCCAATAGTTTCATCCCCTTTCATATTTAGTTGTTCAAACTGTAGTGTGTAGGTTTGAAGCTTGGCATCCTTTACCTTCTCATTACCTTCATAACTGCTAATGAGTTTGTACCACATTTATTTGGCATATTCTAAGTGCATAACTTTTACAAATTATGCTTCTACAAGCCCACTCATAATAACATTCATAGCCTTAGTGATGAAGTTGAATTCTAGTTTGTCATCCTTAGAAGCTATTACAACTGGATTTACATAACCATTCTCTACCACATCCTAGACATCTGTACCTAAAGCCATTATTTAGGTTCTCATCCTAACTTTCTAGAAGGAAAAGTTTGTTCCATTGAATAGGGGGGCCTTATTGGTTGAAGTTCCTTCATGGCTAGTCATGTTTAAGCTTTAGGATCTACCCTTAGATAAAAGGAACCCGCTCTAATACCAATTGTTGGACAACTGAAAGGGGGGCATGAATCAGTTGTTACTGTACTTAAACAATTATGCCCATTTTAAACTCATTACAGAACACTTAATGATGATCACAATAATTCAGGGAAGTAAGCAATAGAGTATTCAACATCAATAACACACATGAAGTATACATAGATAGATATTCCTGAGGAAACCAATAAAGGGATAAAACCTCTTCTTCTTAATATGATAAGTAGTCTTTATATTCTGTACATTATCATTCTTATGATCACCCACTCTTTATGAGGATACCACCTCTATTTTACAAGCTGCAACTTGCTGAGAGCACCAACTCTCTAGTTTCTCTAGCACCCACTAGAAGGAAGCAACAACTCCCTAAGTGTTCCAGCACCAACTTCTAGTCACATAGGCATCAACCTGTGTAATAGAGAAAAATCATTCTCCCTTGAACCACCTTGTTAGGACCCATAAATGTCCCCTTTTCACTATATATTTTACCCTTTCAACCTTATCATTTCTATGCTAAATGCCTACTTTAATGCTGCCAAGACCCTTTTTCCCAAGGTATGAGTCATTAATCTTTCTTTCATATTCTTATTCACTTAATACGTTTGATTGGTAGTATTTCTCATATTTTACCCAAAAATGTGCAACTAATGATCAAAATGTGTAGAACGGCCAAGCCTTGAAGAAACATCATTGTTGTTACGCTAATTGTTATAGTTGTGCGCTAATCTTGCATGTTGTTACATGACTACGCACCTTTTCTAGAAGCTATCATACTTGCTGCAACAGACGCCCATTGATCCTGGAAGTTGTTACACCGACTGCAACAGATGCACACCAATCCTAAAAGCTATTACACTCATTGCAATGGATGGCCACCGATCCTGAAAGCCAAATCCTGAAGAATGATCCTCTGTTATTGCACGTTTTGGCTCACACTGATTCTTTCTCCAGATTTAGTGAATATGACAGATCCCTTGAATCTTACGAACAACTTGAGAATCTGGGATTCTCAAGGCTATTCTGAGTCCATTTTGAACTAAATGACTTTGTCTTTAAATAGTGGAGATTTTGTAATCATTGATACCGAAAGATATTTGTGGAACAGAGAGTGAAGAAAGAGCATATTGTATCTGAACCCTTTTTCGAATCAATAAAGAAGTAAATTGAGTTTCTTTAACCTACTATAGCCTGTTTTCGAGTGGATTCAGTGAGAAGGAGAGGGCCCACCTTCCTCACAGACTCC
Source organism: Picea engelmannii (assembly GCA_009831015.1). Taxonomy (NCBI): domain Eukaryota; kingdom Viridiplantae; phylum Streptophyta; class Pinopsida; order Pinales; family Pinaceae; genus Picea; species Picea engelmannii. The sequence goes on along the minus strand of ML784883.1, from coordinate 285,551 downwards.
CCTCTGTTTTGATGTTTTGAGTCTTAGCTTAGTTACTCTTATTTGTGTGATTAATATGTTAAGCATTCTTAGAGTACAATTGTTGTTACAGCTCAATCACTTCCTTTTAAATGCACATCAGTGTGTCTCATGAGAATTAGAAGTCAAGTGTTGTATATTGTTGGAGAATCATATTTATGCACTAGGTAAAACTCTGCTTTCAAGTAAAAGTAATTAGAAATGTGAATTTCCTTCCTGCAATTAAAGTATATTTCTTCTTGGTAATTAGCACAGAATTTCCTTCTGCAAGAATAAAATAGAAAATTAGAATAAAACAGATAATCCAGGATTCTTATACACTCATCAATTTAGATCCCAATTCTACAACAGTATATTAGAACTCTAGCTGTATCGACAACTTGTGTTAATGTTCAGTTTTCAAAACTTTGTTTCTTTCAATACTGCAACTTGATTAGTGTTTTCTTTCATCAATCTAGCATAGACTGTGCACAATTATCTTGCAATAACAAAACTTCCCTAGGTTTGACAATTTATATTGAACACCCTAATTATCTATTTATTTAGACAATTAAAGTGCCCAACATTTTGGTGCCATTGTCGGGGAAGATAAATTTGAGATTCTTGTAAGCACATTAGTTTTCTTTTCTTAGGAATGATTAGTTTGCATGAATCGAAGAACAAGAGGACATATCCCCAAAAATACTAACCCTACAGGTACCAGAGAATGTGGAGGAAGGAACCCTGCACTGGGAAGGCCAACCTTTGTTGATGAGATTATATCTAGAGTAGATTCTTCTTTAGGATCTATCTTTCACCCTTCAAATCCTCCAAGAAGACATATTCCTCAGTCATCAGAAGTGCCCCATTTTGAGACATCATTTTTATCAGGGGTTGAAGCTGAAGATTTGTCACCAACAAGCAACACTGGAGAATATTGAAGATCAAGGAAGTGTAGTGCGGAACAGGGAAAATCTAGAAGAAGCGGTTTATTAGATCAATGTACAAATAGTCACTAAAAAAGAGTGGGACGATGTCCATATTGAGTGGAGAGAAAGAGCACATATGGAAAATCAAAGGGACAATGAAGAAGAGTTCCACTGTGAGATTCCACCAAACAAAGAAGATCAGGAAAATGATGAAAATACAATCTCTACCCTGGTCTTTCCTATTTCTGATATTCCCACACGAGGAATGACTCCTATGAAAAACATACCTCTCTCAGCTCTGCCAAATTTTCATGGATTATCTACAGAGGATCCAGATGAGTTTCTGTTTGAATTTGATATTCTGTGCAGAGGCTATGACTACACTACCACTACACAAAAGCTTAAATTGTTTCCATCTACATTGAATGGTAATGCATTAAGATGGTTCATGATCCTTGGAGGAGAGAATATTTCAACATGGGGACAAGTGAGGTAGCTTTTCCTGAAAAAGTACCAAGACTACTACCGAACAAGGGAACGAAGAGAGGAATTGTTCAAAATGTCTCAGAAGGAGGACGAGACCCTTGAAGATTTTGTGGAACGACTCCAGTATAATCTACAAAGGTCTGGACATCCAGATGTGAGTAAGGGCATTCTAAAAACTATTTTTCTAAAAGGAATTAGAGATGATTGTTTAGATGTGTTGAATATGCTGGGCAAGGGAGATATATCTAAGGAATCATATGATGACATTGTAAATCTTTTTAAAATATGCTCTCGAGGATCTACAAGGAATAAGTCAGCTACCAGGGATACCACTGTTTCAAAGGTACCACGGGACCATGGCCTGACCCGTGGGGGGAGGGGCTGAGATGATGCCCGACATCGCACCCCGACCCTCCCCATAATATAACTTAGTTTATATATATATATATAAACTATATATAATTTATAAATGGTTTATATATATATATATAAACTAGACATATTATATATATATAAGAAATCAGCCAATGGAGGAACAACCAAAGCAGAAATAGGTAATATGTTAGAAGATTTCAAAATGGAAATGATTAATTCTTTTGCTTCACAAATTAATACTGTACAGATTAAACAGAAACAAGCAGAAGCAGAAAAGGCATTGTCCATTTTCTATCCGAAGTGCAGATACAAACATCCAAAAAGGGAGTGCCCACTGAACAGTGTTCAGGTATGTCTTATTTGTGAATTGGATAATCCCACTGAAACATGTCCCTCCTTACCAAGTGTAAAAGTATCAATGAAGGTGACTAATGAGGAAGCAAAGGCTGCATATCTAATTACATAAAGGAGACAATGGCATCCACGAGGTCAAGGTACAAACTCTTAATTCTCTCCTGCAACACTTAATTATTGGAATAATATGAACAATCATCTTCAATATGGCCACATGAATGCCCCCCCTCCAAATCAGATGCCAAATCCTTATCAAGATCCCAATGCATGGTTACCTATGCCCCAAAAATAGAATCACCTTGGGAAATGGAACCCATATTGGAGAATCCCTCAACAACAGATTATTTATCAAAACCATCACCAACCGAACCCCTATCAACAACAGTTCCAACCTCAGTACTAGCAGCAACAACTGCAGTTACCTCCCAATGCCCTATAGAACAATCCTCCCTTGCGACCTCATATGCCTATGCAACCTAACCCAAATCCAAATAATAAGGCCGTTCAAAATATTGATATACATAATGTGTTAGCTCTATCTATTACTCATATGCCTTATGATGAGATAAAATTGAGATCAGGGAGAATAGTCGAGCCAATAATTGAAGATGCTCCATGTTCAGAATTAGACAAGGAATCAGGGGAAAAACCATCTGCTGATACAGAAAAAATTGACCAACCGATCATAGAATTTGTAGATCCCCCATTCCCTGAAAGACTGGAAATTACCAAAACTGTGGAATTACCATCCTTCAATCTCTTAGGAGAATTGCAGAATTTGCATGTTAACATTCCATTATTGCAGGCGATTAGGTATGTCCCTATTTATGTGAAAACTATGAGACACCTCTGCATCAAAAGGCTTGGAAAGAAACCTAGGGACCCCCTCATAGTACACGTAGTGTGAGAATTTTTTGAACTGATGTTAGGTAAAACCCCACCTATTAAATATGGCGATCTAGGAAACCCTACAGTTACTTTCAAGATTGGGTAGACATTTATTTCCCATGTGTTAGTTGATTTAGGGGCAGCAGTTAACATTATTCCAATAGAGACTACACAATTGCTGCAACTTAGAATGCAAGTTTGACCTACTCCTACTGTCTTAGAATTAGCTGATCATTCTACCATCTAACCAGAAGGAGTAATTGATGATCTAGTTATTCCAGTTGACTCATGGGAGTATCCTACTAATTTTGTCATATTGCAACCCAAAACCCGTCTAGGAGGGCACCCTCTAATTCTAGGAAGACCTTGGTTAGCTAAAACCAATGCTTTCATTGGCTGTAGATCTGGTTCAATGACCATCTCTCATGGTTATGACGCCAATAAACTTACCCTTTATCCTCATGCTACACCCAGTGTGGAACCCGAAAATTCTTTATGGATGGACATTGAGGATGAAAGCACTCTACCTATGTTAACCATAGGAAAAGCCCTGAGTTTCAAAGATGAGATAGAGGATGAGTTAATCAATTTCTTTATCTATGACCCCTCTTCTTTTACACAGAACACGCACCACCTATTAAGTATAATCTTCGACCCTATCCCCTAGGAAGGAATGAGCCCAGAATTGTTTTCTGAAACTGTTGTAAATCAAATTAATTCAGCTAAAATAGCAAACATTGTAATAGAAAACATTGAAACAACCATTACTGAAATAGATGAATTATTTCCTAAAGTCATTTCTAAGAGCATCATTGTAGAAATCGAACCTGGAAAGACCCTGAACATCAATCTCGATTTATCTTCTGCTAAAACTCATCGTTTGATGAAGTTATTACTTGACCATAAGGAAGCATTTGCCTGGGATTATATGGATATGAAAGGGATTTCCTCTGACCTATGCACCCATCATATATACATCAAGGAAGAATGTCGACCCATTTTCCAACCCCAAAGGAGGATGAACCCTAATCTTAAAGAGATCGTTAAGGAAGAACTACATAAACTTCTAAATGATGCCTTCATATACCCTATATCAGACAGTGATTGGGTTTCACCATTGGTTATTGTACCTAAAAAGAATGGTAAGGTGAGAGTGTGTGTGGACTATAGAGCCCTGAATAAAGCCACACAGAAGGATCATTTCCCTCTGCTATTTATCGATCAAGTTCTAGACAACCTATCTAGGAAAAAGTTTTTCTCTTTCCTAGATGGCTTTAGTGGCTATAACCAGATAAAAATTGCTCCACGGGACTAGGTTAAGATCACCTTTACCATCCCTTGGGGTACGTTTTCCTATAAGGTTCTCCCATTTGGCTTGTACAATGCACCAACCACTTTCCAGAGAGTTGTGATTGGTATTTTCTCTTATATGGTGAATGATTGTATGGAAATATTCATGGATGATTTTACACCTTATGGTACTGATTTTGATGAAGCTTTGACTAATCTGGAAAAGGTGCTCAAAATATGTATACAGACTCATCTTTCTCTAAGTACAGAAAAATGTCATATGATGATGAGCAAAGGTGTGGTGCTCGAACACTTCATTTCTTATGCAGGAATTCAGGTAGACCCAACCAAAATCCAGGTAATTTTGGACATTCCATCCCCATCAACTCAGAAAGAAGTAAGAAGTTTTTTAGGGAATGATGGATATTACATGAGATTCATTAAAAAAAATTCCAAACTTGCATCTCCCTTATTTTTCCTATTAACAAAATATGTTGACTTTCGTTGGACTGAATTGTGAACTATCTTTTGCATATCTAAAACAAAAATTGTCCACAGCTCCCATTTTGAGAGGGCCCAGTTGGGATCTACCTTTTCACATTTATTCAGATGCCTCAAACATTGCAATTGGTGTAGTACTTGGGCAATAGGAGGATAAGGATCCCTATTCTATCTACTATATCAAAAAAAACATGGCTCCTACAAGTTAAATTATAAAATTACTGAAAGAGAATTATTGGTAGTAGTTTATGCGATCAATAAATTCAATCATTATATCATTGGTTATCCTACTTTTATTCATATTGATCATACAACAATTAAATATCTGATGAATAAACCTATTACTAATGCCAGAGTAACAATATGGTCGTTATTACTTCAAGAATTTGACATCACTATAGTAGATAGACCAGGGAAAGAAAATGTGGTTGGTTATTTTCTCTCAAGACTGCATATAAATGATGATAATTCACCAATAGATGATTCCTTTCCAGAAGAACATTTTTTTGTAGTATCTACTCACTCACCTTGGTATGCAGGAATTGCTAATTATTTAGTTGTAGGGAAGGTACCTCCACATCTATCTCCAAGAGAAAGAAGTAAGATCATTCAGAAGAGTGCTTGATATAGTTGGATAGAGGGATACCTTTTCTACACAGGTCTAGATCAATAAATAAAGAGATGTGTGAGGGATGATGAAGTTTATGATATTATTAAAGATTTCCATGATGGCCCTTATGGAGATCATTTTGATGATAAAAGGACTGGGCATAAAATTTTGAGGATGGGCTATTTCTGGCCCACAATATCTCAAGATGCAAAAAAATATGTCCAAGCCTATGACAATTGCCAATGCATGGGTCAGGCACATCATAGGGATGAGATTCCTCTTCAGCCTCAAGTAGTGTTAGATCCTTTTGAGAGATGGGCGATGGATTTTATAGGGCCCATTAACCCACATTCAAATCAGAAAGTCTATATATTGGTATGTACAGATTACATGACCAAGTGAGTAGAGGCAAAAGCACTCATATGGGCCTCAGAAGAAGTTGTCTTAGCATTCTTGTTTGAAGATATCTTTTTTAGGTTTGGAGTTCCCAGAGAATTATTAACTGATGGGGGGCCACCTTTCACATCACATAAGTTTGAATCCCTCCTCAATAAATATCATGTTTTGCATAGAACAACTTCTCCATACCATCCTCAAGGTAATGGCCAGGTAGAAAGTACCAACAAAGTCATAGAAGCTATTCTTAATAATATAATGAGGGCACATCGTAGGGATTGGTCTGACAGATTGCATGAAGCTCTATGGGCTTATCGAACTACTTGGAGGAACATAACTGGTTTTTCTCCTTACGAGATGTTATATGGAAAGAGCCATGATTTTCCCATTGAATTTGAAATCCAAACCCTCATAAATGCATCAAAAGTCAACCTTGACTTGACTATGGCACAAAAGGCCAGATTGTAGCAGTTCAATGAGCTAGATGAGAAACGTTTAGACACTATTCATCAAACCATAGTGATTCAACAATAGAGAATAAAATGGCATGACTGAGTCACCAAGAAGAAATTGTTCAAAAAGGGAGATTGGGCTCTGTTGTATGATTCACACTTTAAAGAATTCCAGGGCAATATGTGCACATGATGGTTAGGACTTTACGAGGTGGACACTGTTTTCCCCAACGGGACAGTCAGGTTGATCACTATTGATGGATCCAATATATAGTTTCATGCAAACGGTCATCGCTTGCGCCTGTATTGGTGTCCACTTTCCAAGACAAAATTTACATCGAGATATGCAGCTGATACAGGTTATCAATTTTTGAAGGAAAAGGAGCTTGCTCCTTCCCCTTCTATTTCTTAGAATTTTTTTCTTTTTCAATAAAACATTGTTTATAAATAAACTCTGGGAAATTGAATTTTTCTTTTCTCTCTATTCTCTTTTTCAAAAATTTTATGCTCTGTTAATAAATTTAGCCTAGGAAGGTATCAGATAGTTGCTTGTGTGTAGATAAATTGAATAACAACAAGATAGATTGCAACAGAAGAACCAAAGGATTAGTTTTTGGAAGTTGAAAAACTTCCTAAAAACTAAGTGATTCTGTGTTCGGAGAGGTTACATGTTGTTACACCATGTATCGTTACACTGTTTTTTGACCATGTGTCGTTACACTATTTTCTGACCACATGACCATGTCCCGTTACACCATTTTCTAACCACATGACAGTATGTCGACCGCATTCCCGACTCTTTTGCCTTGCATGTTGTTACACTCTTTTACGAAAAATTGGCCAATTTAAATACTACTACACCTAATTCCATCATCTCGGCCAAAATATCTACTGATACACCTACTGCTATTATCCCTTTTGGTTATTTTCTACACTGCTTCACCCACCTTCTTTATCATTTCTGCCATTTCTACATATGGCAACATTGTTGTTTTGTCCAAATTTCTGCCATTTTTCAAAAATACTTTATGCTCTCTCTGTCCCAATAAGAGTCGCTTCATCATTACTTAAACTCCACATCCACAACTTTCCAACTGTTCAACCACAGAAAGGACTCCACTTATGCTCCACTTGTCATATCGTCATTTCTCATGTTCCAGAGCCATCTCTCATTATTATTTCTATTCCATGCGGATCAAATGGCGGTTGGATAGTGCAGTTACTCCGACAGATAAGTTCTAGTGGTAAGTTATGAGGTATGCTACTAATCTCATGTTTCTAAGTGATGTAGATATGAAAGCACACTTTGATTCCTACCTGTTGGTTGTCCTAAATTTGTTAAACCGTGAGCTAATCAAATTAGTTGGGGAGGAATGAAAAATCCATGTTAACCTAACAAAAAAATCCCTTTTTATATTTCACCTCCACCACCTTTCAACCACGCTTATTTTCACTGTGACACTGTGCTCTTCATGAAAATGCACATTCAACCTTGCTCTGTCTCTGGTTAAGGTGTCAGTTTCTCCTCCTAATTCAATGTGGAATACAAACACAACATCATGGGAGGAGCGCCCGTGAGATATGAACCTGAAAATATGGACGCATTGCTGCTGCACCCGGATGTTTATCAAATATTTATGCAGGCTAGCTGGATTTCTTATTTTAAGAAGCTGTAGGGGTTTAATGAAGTAGAAGTCTTAGAGTTCAGTTAGAATCTCGTAGACGGCTATTCCATGGTGCATGGAGTGCAAATTCCAGTAACATAAGAGAGCATAGCCGCTGTGACAGGGTTTCCAACCACGGGAGCAAAATGGTTTAACAGGAAAGCACATCTTTCCGATGCACATAGGGGTTTTCTCATGGGAAATGAGCGAGTACAGATGAAAGGCAAGGGTGCAGACGTCGGTTCCTTACCAAATCCATGGGGGAAGGTATCATAATTCGTCAAAAGGTACATTACATGCGAAGGGAGATACCAAGTTGTTTATTTTTTTGATTTTGTTCTACTGTCACATTTGCGACATCAGAAGTTAATAAGCATTCCCTATTACCTTCTTCATTGCTTGCATAATATGGCTCACTTTGTCAAGAAATCCAAGAACCCCATGAATTTTCTTTCCAATCACAGACTCATAGGATTATTGATTCATAGAGGAATGGGAGCCCCTAATGACCCATTACCTGAAGTGCCGGTGCCAACTCCTGTGCCTACTATAATAGCCAACCCTGAACAACCAATTTTTGTGCCTGTTGTTATAGCCGAACCAGAACAGTCAAACCATGTGCCCTCAACTGCAATAGCAGTTAACACCCTGACTGTAACTTCCCATAAGTCAACTCCGAATACCAAATGCAAAATCAGAAGCACTTTCCACACCGCTTAGAAATGCCTTGACAGTATTGAACCAGAATAGTTGAACCCTATGCCTTCATTTTTGATTGAGCCAGCAATTGACAGCACAATCCCTGGACCAAGTAATGAGCCTCAGCCCTCTACTGCAACAGTATTTGTTCAAGAAATCCCTCTGACCCCTAAATCTAAGAAAAGGAAAACCCTTCCTTCTGTCTTTACACTACCCAGGACAAGAACTAGGTCAGAGTGACCCACTGAAACAACAGATCCAGCCTCTACTGTAATCACAAGTACCTCGACTTCTTCTCATGTGGCACTAGCAACAACTCAAAACCATCTTGTTGTTGTAATAGTAGTTCCATCACCTACTGTATCTACCAATGACTCAATTCAGAACACCAAACGTCAATCTAGACGAAAATCTCAGAGGGGAATTGACAACAGCAACCCTCCTTGTGTTTCAATAGTAGTTTAGACCCCTACTATCACTGCTACTGACTCATCTTAGAAAATAAAGCGACAACCTACAAGAAAATCTAAGAGAGGCATCAACAAGGTTGTACTAGATGTTGCCACGAAGTGTCCTGATTTTTCTCATACTCAAACCTTACCAGAATTTATGGAGGTACATATTCCAGGTTTCACCTTGTGCAAGGAATTTCAAGCAACCATTTTATCATTACAAGAGGAATGTACACAAGTAAAAGCATAATCATCGGATCCACTTGATGACTATGTTCATCACTTGATGAGTGATGAAGTACAGATTATATCAGACCCCAGCATCCCATAATTTCTTCCTTGTATGATTGTTGAATAACGCCCTCCTTGTGAGATTGCTGAAGAACACCCTCCTTCTCCTAAAGCAACGAAAAATAAAGATGTTGTTTTGTCTCTACCTTACCTAGGAGGAGAACTCAGTCAGCGAGGTCTATTAAAGCATCATTTGGTTGGAAATATATTGAACTGGAAATACCTATTCTTCATCCATTATCCTCCATTGTTAAAGAGACTGCCACACAAGAACCGGTCCCCTCAAATAACATGGTTGTTACACAAGAACCAGCTGCCCAGGATGACACTATTCCACAAGATACAACCATCCCAAACTTAGCAATTACACAAGAACCAACTAACCAGAGAAAAACTATTCCACAAGAACTAGTCAGGCCAGAATCAACTATTCCAAAGGAATAAGTCATGGGTGTATCTGCCATAGAAGAACTGGTTACACAAAATAGTGAGGATGTGCCACTTGCTTATATTTTTTCTCAAATTGAGAAGAATATCAAGGATACAGAAAATTCCAGGATTATTGAACTATTGAAGGAAAATGATAGCCTCAAAGTAGAGTTGGCTTCCTTAAAGGAATAATTGTAGGTTGCTCATCAGAAGAATCTAGAGGGGATATCCTTAGACATATTATCACTCACAAAATTTGTTATGGACCAAAATTGAGATCGCATGTGCTTTAAATGTGGTAATATATATTTCCAGGCAGGGTATAAAGTAGTGAAAGTACCAATCACTGGTCAGCCTGAAGAACCAGTCAATCTCTCAGTCAAGACAGAATATGACCTTACAATTCCACAAGAACCAGTAAGGCAGAAGATCTCTCAAATTAATAGAGTATATGTTGGTTCACCAGTAGCTCAAACACAAGAACATCTGTTACACACTTAAAATAATTATGTTCTAGAAGACAAGGCAAGCAGGACAAATTTTTGAGATACCATATATTGGGGGGTAGACACAATTTTCCATACTGGTACTTAGTGATTTGTCTTAACAGTTTACATGGGAGGAGTCATCTCCCTAACTCAAATTCAATGTAAGGTTTGAAATTTTTTTGCATGAGGAAATGCACTGTATTCAATTGGGGGGCATGTTAGGACCCAGAAATGTCCCTTTTTTACTATATCTTTTACCCTTTCAACCTTATCATTTCTATGCTAAATGCCTACTTTAATGCTGCCAAGACCCTTTTTCCCAAGGCATGAGTCATTAATCTTGCTTTGATATTCGTATTCACTTAACACATTTGATTGGTAGTATTTCTCATATTTTACCCAAAAATGTGCAACTAATGATCAAAATGTGTAGAACAGTCAATCCTTGAAGAAAGATCATTGTTGTTACACCAATTGTTACAATTGTGCGCTAATATTGCATGTTGTTACACAACTGTGCAACTTCTATGGAAGATGTCATACTTGCTGCAATAGACGCCCACTGATCCTGGAAGTTGTTACATTGACTGCAATAGATGTGCACCAATCCTAAAAGTTGTTACACTTGCTGCAACAGATGGCCACCGATCCTGAAAGCCAAATCCTAAAGAATGATCCTCTGTTGTTACACATTTTAGCTCACGCTGATTCTTTCTCCAGATTTGGTGAATATGACAAATCTCTTGTATTTTACGAACAACTTGAGAATATGGGATTCTCAAGGCTGTTCTGAGTCCATTTTGAACTAAATGAATCTATCTTTAAATAACAGATCTTTTTTAATCATTGATACTGAAAGATAGTTGTGGAACAGAGAGTGAAGAAAAAGCATATTGTATCTGAACCCTTTTTCGAATCAATAAAGAAGTGCATTGAGTTTCTTTAACATACTGTAGCCTGTTTTCGAGTGGATTCAATGAGAAGGAAAGGGCCCACCTTCCTCATAGACTCCCCTTTTTTTTTATGTTTTGAGTCTTGGCTTAGTTACTCTAATTTGTGTGATTAATCTGTTAAGAATTCTTAGAGTACAATTGTTGTTATAGTTTCGTCCCTTCCTGTCAGATGTGCATCAGTGTGTCTCGTGAGAATTAGAAGTTAGGTGTTGTATACTGTTGGAGAATCGTATTTCTGCACTAGGTAAAACTCTACTTTCAAGTAAAAGTAATTAGAAGTGTGAATTTCCTTCCTACAATTAAAGTAGATTTCTTCTTGGTAATTAACACAAAATTCCCTTCTGCAAGAATAAAATAGAAAATTAGAATAAAACAGATAATCCAGGATTATTACACTCATCAATTTAGATCCCAATTCTACAACAGTAGATTAGAACTCCAGTTGTATCGACAACTTGTGTTAATGTTCAGTTTTCAAAACTTTTTTTTTTTCAATACTACAACTTGATTAGTGTTTTCTTTCATCAATCTAGCATAGACTATGCACAATTATCTTGCAATAACAAAACTTCCCTAGGTTTGACAAATTTATATTGAACACCTTAATTATCTATTTATTTAGACAATTAAAGTGCCCAACACACCCTACCACCCTGGTTTTTCTGGCTACAACTAGAAGGAAAATACAACTCCCAGTGTTCAAGAACCCACTTGAAACTCTGAGGACAACAACCCTCCCTAGAACCTCCCTACCACCCTTAGATATAAATCTTTGTTACAGAAATTCATTACAGTGATATAGTATTAATCAATGGCTTACCAGTCTCATCATTGTTCTGCTACACTGCTCTGCTCTTCCTGCATCAGTGTCTTCCTTCTGGCATCTTCTTGTTCTTTTTGTTCTTCTGCTCTATCTCTGCTTGTTCACCTCGGCTTTCTCTTCCTCTCTCAGATCATGCTTTGTTGTTATATTTATTTTTTTCATGTTATATTCTCCATTACATACAATTCAACTTGTTTTTCATAGAAATAACAACCTCTCTCTCTCACGAAATTATCCTTTTATTCATGCTCTCATCCACCATTACACTCCCATATCCAATGCTCAAATCGACCATCTCATAACACTCATTTCAGGAATCTCATAACATTCATTTCGAGAAACTCAGAACACTCAAGAGCCATGATTCCAATGCTCAGGAACGATGATTCAGTTAGTGTAACTGAATCCTAACTGATCAAGAAATCACAAGATGAAACAGTAACCCTTCGATCAAATTCGGTTTGATCAACATCGTCGGATTATATCTTGTTTAAATCTCTTATATCACATGACCAATGGCGGTGACCAGACGTTAGGCTTAACGAGCGCTTATCAATTCAATGGTCATGATTCAATCACCTGAAATGGATGACTTTTGTAACTTCGACATTTCTCCCTTCAGAGATTTTGGGCTTGAAACCTTTCAAAACTTCCAAATAATATTTCCCGAAGAGATCAGACAATTTACGTTTATTTCGCAGAAATAGATCAATCATCAAATTTGATTCTTATAAGGCTTAATCTGATGGCCACAACTTAATCAACCATTGATATGGATGGACACCTTTTACTTTGGGTCTTTGGCTATTATACTTATGATATCCTTCCATCGTATCTTGATTAATGGTTGAGAGTGCACTCGACATCAGATCGACGGTCAAGATCTCCTTCGGGTCTCTAGACTTTAGATATTTGGAATTGCGCTATCCTTCCACTGGAGTAGATTGACGGATGAGAATACACCCGAAGTGATCTTTCAGATCGGATGACTCATGTCCTTGTTGACGTGGTCTGCCACATATGTCCTTTGTTGATGTGGTCTACCATATATGTCCTTTGCTGACATGGTCCACCACATGTCCTTTTCCGACGTGGTCTGCCACATGTCCTTTGTCGACATGGTCTGCCACATGTCCTTGTGGAAGAGGTTTTTTGACATAATATGATGAAATAGATCTCCCTAATCTAACGGTCATCGTATGTTATCTAGATTTGATGTTCCTTATTCTATTCAGATTTTCGGTTGTCCGGGCTTTGGGTTTTTCAAAGCTCAAATTTTTTGGAGCGCAACCTCCTTGCCTCTTTATACCCGAACTAAATGTTGTTTGTCGATCATGATCCTAGATCGATGGCTTGATATGTCTGTGATGCATATATTTTAGCTTATCTTATCCTTCCACTTAGAATGATCTGACAGCTGACAGGTATTCGCATAAGTGAGATCTCAAATCTTTTAGCTTGCTTATCCTATCCTTCCACTTAAAATGATCTGACGACTGACGGGAATTCGGTTTTGAACCAATGGCTGATAGGTATTCAGATAATCAAACTCTCAACCCTTTTATCTTATCTTGTCCTTCCACTAAAATGTGATCCAATGATCGTGAAGACACTTGAAGAAGATCAACGATAAAGGATGATTGCAGAACCATAACTTGCGAGTGATTTAAGTCACCATAAAAAATATTCAATTTGAAGTTGTGCTCCATTGGTGAGTCAACCACAATCGTTGATATTCAAGGGTATAATATCTGACGATCCTGAGTAATTGCGAGATTGGAAATAGCACGATATTTAATTCTTCTTTCATTCTCCACAATCTATCCCTGTCGTTGATCTGGCGATTACACATCCGATGGTCACAACTCAATATGACTTAATCTGATCACTTATTGGATCAACCACAGTCGTCGATATCCTATTCTACAAGATCTAACGATCTAGACAAATTGTGGGATTGGAACTAGCGAGTCGTTTAATTCTCCGTCCGATCTTCGCAACCTATCCCATTCGTTGATCTAGTGATTGTGCATCTGACGGTCACAACTTGATATGAATTAAACTACTCGTTTGTTGGATCAACCACTGTTTTCGGTATTCAATTCTATGAGATCTGACGATCCAGACCGTTTGCGGGATTATAACTAGCGAGTTGTTTAATTCTACTTTCTCTCCCCGCAATTCATCCCTGTCATTGATATGGCCTGCAGATCTGAAGTTCATGATCCTCCAACACTACTTAATCCCATTCTCACTCATATGACTGACGTCCGTAAAATGAGACAATCAACATGGTCGATTTCTTGATCGAACAGTTGTCGAGGCTTCTCACCCTAAGCTTACACTTTTCCTTCCGAGATTTGATCTCTACGTATTGTTTTCTCCTCCTCCTGAGCTTATTATTTTCCTATTTTCCATCGTCACTGTTGTTCTTGCCATCAATGACAAGCACACTCTTCCTATAAAATATGCCAACAACCTCCCCTTTTGGCATTGATGACAACCCTGAAAGGATGCACTATTCTACTTAGACTTCCAACTGTAGAATCCAGACTAGACCTTTTCTCCCCCTTTGACTTCAATTTCAAAGAAAACATTCTCCCCCTCATCTTTTGCACTACTTTTCAGAGGTATTAGATATTCAACCAACACATAATCCCCCTTACAGGATGGACTCTCTTAGGTGAGAGAAGGGATGACACCCAGCTTCTGACGAAGATATTCAAATGGTGTCTTGGCTAGGGGTTTAGTAAAGATGTCTGCAATTTGTTCTTTGGTTTGAATGTAATGAACCTGAACAATATTATTGGTGACCTGCTCTCTCAGAAAATGGTATTTTATGGGGATGTGCTTGGTCTTGGAGTGGAATACAGGATTCTTTGACATGTTAATTGCACTAGTATTATCACAATGAATTGGGATCGATGCAGTATACTTTACCTCCAAGTATGCAAGTTTATTAATCATCCACGATACTTGGGTACAGCAAGTGGACGCTACTATGTATTCTGCTTCAGTAGTCGATAAGGAAATGGAACCTTGCTTCTTGCTCAACCATGCTACAAGATAATATCATAAGAAGAATGCACCTCCACTCGTGATTTTTCTTTCATCCATGCAGTTAGCCAAATTAGCATCTGAATAGACTGATAATTGAAAATTACGATTCACGGGATACCATAGGCCATAGTTCATTGTCTCTTTCAAATATCTAAATATTCTTTTGACATCTAGCAAATGACTTTGTTTAGGTGCAGACTAATACCTTCCTACCATTCCAACAACATGCATTATGTCTGGACAAGATGTTGTGATGTACAACAGGCTTCCTATCATAGACCTATATGAACTTTGATCAACATTAGGTGAGTCATCATCCTTGCTTAACTTACATCCAGTGACCATAGGTGTGATCACAGGTTTAGAATCTTCGATTTGAAACCTTTTCAATATTTATCATAGATATGTTTCTTGAGAAAGAAATATTCCTTCAGACCTCTAAGTAATTTGCAGACCAAGAAAAAATGGCAGTTCCCCTATCATAGAATTTTCAAATTCAGACTACATGGTTGAAGAAAACCATTGTACCAATGAAGCACTATTACTTCCAAAGATGATGTCATCTACATAGACCAACACAATGAGAAATTCATTACCCTATGTTTTGATATATAGATTGTTGTCAATTGTTCCTCTCTTGAACCATTTGTCTTGAAGATACTTATCCAGTCTATGATATTAGGCACGAGGAGATTGTTGCAAACCATATAAGTCTTTATTAATATTACAGTCGAAGTCAGGATTATCTGTCAGTGAAAATCCTTCAGGTTGTTCCATATATACGTCTTCTTCTAGTTCTCCATTAAGAAATGTTGACTTAAAATCCATCTGATATACTTTAAAGTTCTTATGACATGCATAGGCAAGAAACATTTTGATGGCTTCCAATATTTCCACTCGTGCAAAGGTTTCATCAAAATCTTGTCCTTCAATCTGTGCATAGCCCTTATAGACCAATCTTTCGTTGTTCCTGACAACTTGTCCCTGCTCATTCAATTTATTCTTAAAGATCCATTTGGAACCTATGACATTTTTTCCTTCAGATCTAGGAACCATCTCCCAAGTATTGTTTTTCTCAATCTGGTCAATTTCATCATTCATGGATTTAACCCAATGGTTATCTTCGTTGGCTGAATTAAATTATTTAGGTTCAAGCAAAGACAGAAGGGAAATATGAGATTGTTCTCAGACATTGTTCAACTGCTTTCTTGTCTGAACTCCTTGGTTTAGATGAACAACTATATGATGTTTAGGATGATTTTTCCTAATAAATTTGGAGGGTGTCTTTGTCTTGATCTCCTGGTTTGAGACCTGCAAAGTATTTGTGTCTAACTCAGAGTCTTCTCCTTTTGATTCTTGGACCTGTTCATCTTCAGCTTCAGTTGTGTCATCTGTAGAAGACTCAATATTTCTCACCTCTCTTACTGGGACTCCTTCATCAACCTTTAAATCAATGCAATCAACTAATTTATGCAATATTTTATTAAATCATCTATAGCCTTTACTATTGGTAGAATATCCTAAGAAGATGCCTTCATCAGCCCTGCCATCATACTTGCCAAGGTTTTCATTATTATTCTTTATGTAGCACTTACTCCCAAAGACTTTGAAGTGTTTGATTGAAGCGGGTCTTCCATACAACAGTTCATAAGGTGTCTTTTCACTATGTGGTCTAAGGTGGGCTTTGTTAAGAATATGGATTGTTGTGTGTATTGCTTCTACCTAGTAGGTTTGACCAATGTTCTTATCATTCATCATTGACCTGGCCATTTGTCGAACTATTTTGTTTAGCCTCTCAACTACTCCATTTTGTTGTGGAGTTCTCGGGATTGTGTATTCTCTCTTGATCCCATGTTTATCACAAAATTCCTTGAAATCAATTGACATAAATTTTCCTCCTCTATCTGATCTTACTTCCTTTAGCATGTTGCCTTTTTTATTCTCAATTAAAGACTTAAATATTTTAAATTTCTCAAATGCTTCATCTTTTTCTTTGAGAAAAGAAACCCAAGTGAGTTTGGAGTAATCATCAATGATCAGCATGAAGTAGTTTTCCTTCCCCATGCCTTCCTTTCTTGATGGTCCATATAAGTCCATATGAACTAATTGGAGTGGTTTATTTGTCTCCATATGAACTTATAGACATAAACTTATCCTTTTCTCCAGTCATGTGCTTGGAACATTGATGCGGACCCCCGACCCTCGGGTCAAGATCCACTACAGGATCGTTCTTCCTATCGGATCCACAGAACCGAAATGGTCCTCTTGGCCTTCCTCGAGACCCAACGAACATGATCCATAGGTCTTTCAAAAACTCCACCTGTGTGAACAAGCACTAGGCACGAGCTTCCCCTTTCTCTGAGAAACCACAGTGCTCTAAGCAACGCCTTAACACAAGCGCCTTTCTCAAACTCGCAATCTTGTGATTTCGCGAGTTGAAGCACTCGACTCCTCCTCCTTCAAACCTACGATACCCGATATTGAAATATTGGTATGGCCCTTATCTTGCTAGCGCCCTCTACATATAGTCGTAGGCTAGGGATAACTGCTATCACCTTCACTACTCGTGACTTCGCAAGTTCAACTGTTGAGCCTTTGTGCTCCTCTTCCACGAATCCACGAGACGCGATAAGTCAAAAACGGGTTGACTCCTTTGACCCTACTCGCAACTCGCAACTTCACGAGTTGAAGAGTCGAACCTTCGTGCTCCTCTTTTGCGAAACCCCAAGACATGAACGGTCTATGATGGGTTCGCTCTTTCCATGGTAACGTGTATATGCCACCTGTCACCTGCTTCCAACTTTCCCTTGGCATATGTTGTTATGCCACCTGTCGACCATGTGACCCACCTATCACACGTGCCACATGTTCGATCGAGACCTCGGTCCTTGGCTCTTCATGACTTCCACAGTCGAAAATTGATTCCTCTAATCTCCGAACCTCGGATATGCGAGGTATCGAGATGCCAGATCCTACGGCTCTCCTTCTTCCCCGATCAATAGCTCAAATATCATCGTGATCTCGTGACTCAGGATTTTGTAGAGAAAAGGCCTCCGCCTTCTACCTCACGATACCTGAATCCATGAGATGATCCTGATCCCTGGTCCTACGAGTTCCCTTGATCACACCACGTGTCCTCCAAAGATGGACGGCCCTAATATCTTTGGGACTTCGCCAGTCATGAAGTCAAAAGACTCCTCTACTCTGCTCCTGATGCCCGAGTCCCCAAGATATGAGGATCTTGTGACACGTGTCCTCCTCAGATGGACGGTCCTGATTCCCTCAAGATTTCATGGGTCAAGAGCTCCAATTCTTGCCCTATGTGTCTCCCAAACTCTGAGATGTCGAATTAATATTTTCAGGACTTTCGTCGAGTCCTCTCCTTTGCATACAAGGGTTAAACCTCGTGCAGCTTCTCCTGGATCTGATGGCTATTGGTTATCCGTGCCCAAATTTGACGGCCCAGATCCATTCTCCTGCTTGTGCACTTTTCTACTTCTCTTGGACATAAAACTCCAATGGTCCATATCTCTTCCTAGTGTCTAAATCAACGGCAATTGTAGCTCCTTCTTGAGATTTTCTCTTCTTCCTTCCTTGGAATATTTATAAGTATTCAAGGTCTCGACCTTCATTCTCTTCTGCGAAGCCTGTCTCCTCATCTCTCACCTGTATTTGAAGGTTTCTATCCCTCCTAATCTTCGTCAAACTCTGAACCCTCCAAAGGGTTATCTCGGCCTCTGTGATTCCTTGCAGCTATGGCTCTGTGCATAAAATCACTCTCCTTCTTGATCTTTGTTCTCTTTGAATCCTCGAAGGATTCTTCGTCCTCTGCACTCCTTGCAGTTGTCGCTCTTGTGCTCAAAGGCACTTTTCCTCCTGAGATTCTCTTCTATGAAACCTTGAAAGGTTTCTTCGACCTCTATGATTCCTACAGGGTCTCTGCACACACGAAAGTGATATCTGTCCTAAGCTTCTCTGTTGCTCAGACCTCTAAGGGACTTAACCCTTTCTCTCCCTCAGATGGAGAATCTGACGCCCTCTTGGCAGTCTCTTTCTCAAGCAACTCCTTGTTGAGCCTGCAGGGTGTTCAACAACCATGTGAAGGTCTTCTTCTTGACACTTCTCCTGTTCCAGAACTCAAAAGAGTCCTTTCTGTCCACTCCTACACCAACTCAATGCCCTCCTGGAATAATTCTCCAGAGTCTTCAGTAACTCTATCTTCTCACTGAACTCAAGATAGAGTTCTTCTCCTGTGCACTCTATGCACTTGCTCAAATTCCCTCCTGGTAGAGCTCCCACATAATTCCTCGGAATTTTTGTCTATCCTGTGTCCTCTTCTGCACAGTCCTACCTCCAAGGTGTTCAACAACCTTGAGGATTCTCCCCTGAGTCTAAGACTTCATCTGGTGTACCCTCTTATCACGTCTTTGTCTAAACCCACAGAATTCATAAGTGCATCTCTGCACTAGCCTTCAGAACCCGCAGTATTTTTCCACACCCTCTTGGCATGAAGCCTCAAAGATCCCCAAACCTAAAATCAAAGAACCCACAAATAGAAGAACCTATATGTCCCTGCAAATGCATACCTAACATACATCTACAGCATATATAAAGAACACATGAAGACATTCATAAACACATAAAGACACACATAAACTCATGCAGGAAAATCTGCTCTTTATATTAATATGAGATGCCTCCTTTACAAGGTGTTCTTGAGCTCATACTTTTACAGAGTCTCGACTCTTTCTCTCCTCTATACCTACACAAAACAAGATCAAAAGATATTTTACATGAGGGGGCTCTTCGAGCTCTTCCCTCCAAGCTACCTACTCTATTCAATTCAATTACATTGAATTTACAATTAATGGTTATCTAGTCCAGATCGGATCTAGATTCAGCCTTACAACCATTAAAGGCTATATTTTGTCTACAGCTTTCTCAAAGGCACGAATTTATGGCTCCACGGCCTTACATACATTAATTACATTGAAATCAAATTCAAAATGTGAGAGGAATGGCACCTCTCTTCCTTGAATGCGTTCTTTGAATGCACTAAGTGGGTTGGTTGGCTGGTGCATGGCTAGCTTGGTAGCGATGCTCCAACATCATACTCCTCTATGGTGAAAAATTCATGAGCTCCTTCTCATGAGCTCTCCACCCTGGCTATTGAAATCCACCTGGATCCCAAAAAAATCTTTGGAGTTGTTTCTCTTCTCCTCTATGTTGTTGTTGATGCTGCTGTTGTTATGCTGCTATGGCAGACCCTCTTCTGCTCAGCCTTTCTCTGTTGACCTCTTTTGCTAATCTGAGCATCAGCCTTCTGATGTCCTCTATCACCTGGTCCAGCTATTGTAATGGTTGGCTCTGTTCATGCAGTCTCCTCTGCTGCAATTTCTTTCTGCAAATGGGTAGATCATCATGATCTCCCATGTCATCTTCTCCATCTCTTGTGGCATTGAGTTTCCATTATACTACAGACTCCAATTCTGCAGTCTCATTACTGAGTTGTTTCTCAACTTTTTCCTATGACGTCTTGACTATCATTTCTCCCTTTGTGTCACTAAGTGTCCACTCTGCTACAGACTTCAGCTCTGCAGTATTCTCTTGACTGACTTGTTGTTCAGCCTCTTCCATGGCAGCTTTTCTTCTACCATCTCTCCCTATGTTGGCTCAAGTCCAACTCCTTCCAGTTGCTCCTTGGGATGGTATGCTTCTCCTGCATCTGCTTCCAACTTCACATGTTGGATGTGTATGCCCTGCACTATCACCCTTCTCTCCAGGGCTTCAATCTGCTCACACAAATCAACAAAACTCATGATGTCTGCTTCTTCTTCTTCTTCTGCAAGCTCCAATGTTGCAGTCTTCTCAGCTTCCTGGCTGAAAATCTTGAGCCATTCCTCAGAATACTCATCTTCCTCCACTTGGGAAGCCTCTAATATCTGCTCCATTTCTATGACAGTCACAGTTGGTTGTCCTTCTGCTGTTGTTACTTCGGCAACACAAACTCTCGCCTCTACTGGGATACCTGGTAGGAATATCTGAATTCCTCCAATCATCAAAATATTATTCTGATCCTCCTTTATCAGCTCCTCTTGTTGATGTGAACTCAGCTCTGAGCTCATGTGCTCTCCCTTTCCCTCCTGGCAATATGGGATTTCTCTATTGCCTTCTTGGCAGTCTATGAGATCCTTGGATCTCATCTCATTGCCCTCTTGGCAATGTGAAATTCCCTCACTATCCTCCTAACAGTCTATGAGATCCTACAGTGACCTCATTTCATTGCCCTCCTGGCAATTGGGAATTTTTGTTCTTCCCTCTTAGCAGTCTATGAGATCTTCAGCTAATCTTAGTTCATCCTCATCATCACTAAGATTTCTCCCAGCCTTTGGTTCACATACCTGAACCATCTCCTCCTCTGGTCCACTGAGGTTTTCAACATGCCTCAACCATCCCTTTAACAGTCTCTGCTATCTTTTGGCCACCAATTCCCTGACTGGCCATTTTTCTTTTGTCTTCATGGGCCATTCATACACCCATATAGCATTCTTTTTCATCCATAATGCCAGAATTTCCATCCTCGCTCTGATCTTGATGATTTCTTTGTCTCTCGCAGCGTTTTCATGTTGCTGGTGGTTCTTATTTCCACCGCGTGCATGGCCTTCAGTAGCCATCTCCCTGCCTTCTATCTGTCTTCCCTCCAGGAAAATCTGTTGTTTCTCTACAACCCTAAGTGTTTCCAACCTCTCCTTTCAGTCCTGCTGACTGTCTTCTTGACTGTTGCCTACCTGCAAACAATCACCACAGAATTCCCAATACTATGTCTTCTCCTTCCTGTCTCTGCAAGCTACCTCTGATACCAAAATGATGTATATCAAAGTATTCTCCTTCTCCCCTTGCTTCCTCTGCCCATAATATACAAACAGATTCAAGCTCTGATACCACTTTATGTGTATCAAATTACTCTTTCTCCTCTCGCTTCCTCTATCTGCAATATACAAACAGAGTCTAGCTCTGATACCACTTTATGTGTATCAGAGTACTCTTTCTCCTCTATTGTCTCCTCTTCCTGCAATACACAGACAAATCCCTCTTTGATACCACTTTGTGTGCGGACCCCTGACCCTCGGGTCAAGATCCACTATAGGATCATTCTTCCTATCGGATCCACAAAACCAAAATGGTCCTCTCAGCTTTCCTCGAGAACCAACAAACCCGATCCATAGGTATTTCAGAAACTCCACCTGTGTGAATGAGCACTAGGCATGAGCTTCCCCTTTCTCCGAGCGGCCACAGCGCTCCAAGTAACGCCTTAACACAAGCGCCTTTCTCAAACTCGCGATCTCACGAGTTTGCGAGTTGAAGCACTCGACTCCTCCTCCTTCAAACCTCTGATACCCAAGATTGCAATATGGGTATGGCCCTTCTTCTGCTAGCGCCCTCTACATATAGTCGTAGGCTAGGGCTAACTACTAGCACCTCTCACTACTCACGACTTCACAAGTTTAGTTGTTGAGCCTTTGTTCTCCTCTTCCACGAATCCATGAGACGTGACAAGTCAACAACGGGTTGAATCCTTTGACCCTACTCACAACTCGCAACTTTGCGAGTTGAAGAGTCAAACCTTCGTGCTCCTCTTTTGCGAAACCCCGAGACATGAATGGTCTATGATGGGTTTGCTCTTTCCACAGTAACACGTACACACCACCTATCACCTGCTTCCGCCTTTCCCTTGGCATATTTTGTTACGCCACATGTCGACCATGTGACCCACCTATCACACATGCCACATGTTCTCCCGAGACCTCGGTCCTCAGCTCTCGACTTCCACAATCAAAAACTGATTCCTCCAATCTCTGAACCTCTGATATGCAAGGTATCGAGATGCCAGATCCTACGACTCTCCTTCTTCCCCGATCAACGGTTCAAATCTCATCGTGATCTCACGACTTGGGATTTTTTAGAGAAAAGGTCTCCGCCTTCCAGCTCATGATACCTGAATCCATGAGATGATCCTGATCCCTGGTCCTCCAAGTTCCCCTGATCACACCACGTGTCCTCCAAAGATGGACATCCCTGATATCTTTGGGACTTCACCAGTCGCAAAGTCGAAAGACTCCTCTACTCTTCTCCTAATGCCCGAGTCCCCGAGATATGAGTATCTCATGACACATGTCCTCCTCAGATGGACAGTCTTGATTCCCTCGGGATTTCATGGGTCAAGAGCTCCAATTCTTGCCCTCTATGTCTCTCGAACTCCAAGATGCTGAATTAAGATTTTCAGGACTTTTTCTGAGTCCTCTCCTTTGCATACGAGGGTTAAACCTCGTGCATCTTCTCCTGGATCCGATGGCTATTGGTTATCCGTGCCCATATCTGACGGCCCAGATTTGTTCTCTTGCTTGTGTGCTTTTCTACTGCTCCTGGATGTAAAACTCCAATGGTCCAGATCTCTTCCCAGTGTCTGAATCAACAACAACTGTAGCTCCTTCCTGAGCTTTTCTCTTCTTCCTTCCTTGGAAGATTTCTAAGTATTGAAGGTCTCAGCCTTCGTTCTCTTCTGTGAAGCTTGTCTCCTTGGCTCTCACCTGTACTTGAAGGTCGTTGTCCAGCCTGAGCTTCGTCGAACTCTGAACCCTCCAAAGGGTTATCTCAGCCTATGTGATTCCTTGCAGCTATGGCTCTGTGCATAAAATCACTCTCCCTCCTGAGATTTGTTCTCTTTGAATCCTCGAAGGATTCTTCGACCTCTGCACTCCTTGCAGTTGTCTCTCTTGTGCTTAAAGGCACTTTTCCTCCTAAGCTTCTCTTCTCTAAAACCTTGAAATGTTTCTTCGACCTCTGTGATTCCTACAGGGTCTCTGCACACGCGAAAGTGTTATCTATCCTAATATTCTCTGTTGCTTAGACCTCTAAGGGACTTAACCCTTTCTCTCCCTCAGATGGAGAATCTAATGCCCTCTTGGCAGTCTCTTGCTCACACAACTCCTTGCTGAGACTGCAGGGTGTTCAGCAACCCTGTGAAGGTCTTCTTCTTGACACTTCTCCTGTTCCAGAACTCAAAAGATTCATTTTTGTGCACTCCTGCACCAACTCAATGCCCTCTTGGCAGAGTTCCCTAGAGTCTTCAGTAACTCTGTCTTCTCACTGAACTCCACAGAATTCCTCAGAATTTATGTCTATCCTGTGTCCTCTGCTACACAGTCCTACCTCCAAGGTGTTCAACAACCTTGAGGATTCTCCCCTAAGTCTAATACTTCCGCTGGTGTACCCTCCTGGCACGTCTCTATCTGAACCCGCAGAATTCAGAAGTGCATCTCTGCACTGGCCTTTAGAACCCATAGTATTCTGTCACACCCTCTTGGCATGAATCCTCAAAGATCCCCAAACCTGAAATCAAAGAACCCACAGATAGCAGAACCTATCTGTCCCTGCAAATGCATACCTAACATACATCTACATCATATATAAAGAACACATGAAGACATTCATAAACACATAAAGACACACAGAAACTCATGCAGGAAAATCTGTTGTTTATATTAATATGAGATGCCTCCTTTACAAGGTGTTCTTGATCTCATACTTTTACAGAGTATCGGCTCTTTCTCTCCTCTCTACCTACACAAAACAAGATCAAAATATATTTTACATGAGGGGGATCTTCGAGCTCTTCCCTCCAAGCTACCTACGCTATTCAATTACATTGAATTTACAATTAATGGTTGTCTAGTCCAGATCGGATCTAGATTTAGCATTACAACCATTAAAGGCTATCTTTTATATACAACCTACTCAAAGGCACAACTTTATGGCTCCACGGCCTTACATACATTAATTACATTGAAATCAAATTCAAAATGTGAGAGGAATGGCACCTCTCTTCCTTGAATGCGCGCTTTGAATGCGCTGAGTGGGCTAGCTAGCTGGTGCATGGCTGGCTTGGGAGCGATGCTCCTGCATCAAACATCCACTATATATATACTAGGGGTCTTCTTTTTTTTGATTTGAAAGTACTAACCCACATTTTTCATTATCTTTCTTTTTCCATGTGTTGTCATTTCTAGCTAAGGGTTTTATCCTTGGATCTTCTTTGTAATCCTTCAGATGACAGTTTGCATCTTTGTGGCCAAAGTTATGACAGTTATAGCATTAGATATCATTGTTCAATAGGTCAAAGTGATTGGTGCAACTTTGTCTACTCATTATCTGTTTGTTTCTATGTTGCAAAGATTGTTTATTTCTTGATATCCTTAGTTGCATGTCTATAAACGTAATTTGACAATTTGCAATCTTATGACCAAAATCATAGCAGTAAAAATAGTAACCATGGAAGAAATTTTGGTACCTAAAGGATGACTTTCTTCTTGTCATTTGTTGCTCCATCTTCTGATATCTTTGTTCTTGATCAGGGATCATCTTGTCTTTATTAGCTTCTGGTGGGAGAGTACTCGCATGGTCTGATTGTCTTTTGACTTGCAACTGGATCATCTTTACTGGCTCTTTGCTTTCTGGTTGTTTGCTGCTTGAACCACTTACATAACCTAAACCAGTCTTCAACAAAGGAGATATTTGTTTTCTAAGAATGTTTTTTAGTTCTGTTGAGGCTTTAATGCTTGGAAGATTTTGGAGATACAAGGCTTTAAACTTCTCCATCTATTTTCTGGTTTTTACTACCTCTTCTTCCAAGGCTTCACATCTTACCTTCTTCTCTGATAACTATTGTTTCATAATGTCCTCTATTTTCTTTGCCTCTTCTAATTCCACTTTTAGCAAGGCAAAGTGTTCAACAAGTTTTTTATTGTCTTTCTTGAATTGTATCAGCAATTGTTTTTTCTTTCTCTTCTTAAGTTTGAGCATGTCAATCTCTTCCAAAGCAATGATCAACTCTCCTTCCAAGTCAACCACAGCTTATTAATTACTAACATCGCTTCCTATGCTTTTATTATCATAATCCTCTTTGGCCATAAGCATAAATTTATTAAGCTTATCTTCACAAGAAGAATCATTGTTTGTGTCTCCTGAAGAGTCATCATTGTTTACACATAAACTTTTATTTTTACCAAATCTCTTGAATTTGTACTTCTCTTCACATTCAAATTTTTGGTCCTTATTCTTGTGTGGACACTTAGATGCAAAGTGACCTATCTTTCCACAGTTAAAAATTTTTAAGGGAAACTTGCCTTGGTACTTTCCTAATCCTTTCTTTAGTTTTCTCAGAAATTTTTCTTCAATTTCATCAGGTTCAGAATCCCCATTCTCATCTTCTTTAAGTGATGCTTCTCTAGAGGTGGTTTTATCTTTACCTATCCTCATTTCATATGCAGTAAACGTTCCTAGAAGTTGATCAAAAGGTAGATTTTTTAGATCATTAAGTTCTTCTATAGCAGAGACCTTTGGGTTGAACCTATCTGGCAGAGATCTCAAAATTTTATGAACTAAAGAAGCTTCCTCAATTTTTTCACCAAGTTCTTTCATTGCATTTACTAGTTCTTCAACTCTTAGAAAGTGCTTCCCAACAATTTCATCCTCTTTCATCTTTAGTTGTTCAAACTGTAGTATGTAGGTTTGAAGTTTGGCATCCTTTACCTTATCATTACCTTCATAACTGCTAATGAGTTTGTCCCACATTTATTTGACAGATTCTAAGTGCATAACTTTTACAAATTATGCTTCTACAAGCCCACTCAGAATACCATTCATATCCTTAGCCTTGAAGATGAATTCTAGCTTGTCATCCTTAGAATCTAGTACAAATGGATTTACATAACCAGTCTCTACCACATCCCAGACATCTGCAACTAAATCCATTATGTAGGTTCTTATCCTAACTTTCCAAAAGGAAAAGTTTGTTCCATTGAACAGGGGGGCCTTATTTGTTGAAGTTCATTCATGGCTATTCATGTTTAAGCTCTAGGATCTACCCTTATATAAAAGGAACTCTCTCTGATACCAATTGTTAGACAGCTGAGAGGGGGGGTGAATCAGTTGTTAATGTGCTTAAACAATTATGCCCATTTTAAACTCATTACATAACACTTAATGATGATCACAATAATTCAAGGAAGTAAGCAATAGAGTATTCAACATCAATCACACACATGAAGTATACAGAGATAGGTATTCTTGAGGAAACCCATAAAGGGAGAAAACCTCTTCTTCTTAATATGATAAGTAATCTTTATATTTTGTACATTATCATTCTTATGAGCACCCACTCTTTATGAGGCTACCACCTTTGTTTTAAAAGTTGCAACTTGTTGAGAGAACCAACTCTCTGGTTTCTCTAGCACCCAGTAGAAGGAAGAAACAACTCCCTGAGTGTTCCAGTACCAACTGGATGGAAGCACCAACTTCCAGTCACATAGGCACCAACCTATGTAGTAGATAAAAATCATTCTCCCTTGCACCACCCTACCACCCTGGTTTTTCTAGATGCAACTAGATGAAAGCTACAACTCCGTGTGTTCAAGCACCCACTTGAAACTCTGAGGACAACAGTCCTCCCTAGAACCCCCTCCCACCCTTATATAATTCATTACAGTGATATAGTATTAATCAATGGCTTACTAATCTCATCATTGTTCTGCTCTCCCTGCATTAGTGCCTTCCTTCTCGAATATTCTTGCGCTTTATGTTCTTCTTCTCTGTCTTTGCTTGTACACCTAGTATTTTTCTTCCTCCCTCAGATCATGCTTCGATGTTCTATTTCTTTCTTTTCATGCTATATTCTCCATTACATACAGTTCAACTTGTTTTTCATAGAAAAAGCAAGCTCTCTCTGTCATGACATTATCCTTTTATTCATGCTCTCATCCTCCGTTACACTCCCATCTCCAACACTCAAGTCATCCATCTCAGAACACTCATTTCGGTAATCTCAAAACACTCATTTCAGGAAAATCGGAATGCTCAAGAGCCATGATTCCAATGCTCAGGAACAAATGATTCATCCGCTCAGGAATGATGATTCAGTTAGTGTAACTAAATCCTAACTAATCAAGAAATCACAAGATGAAATAGTAACCCTTCTATCAGATTTGGTTTGATCAACGTTGTCGGATTATATCTTATTTAAATATCTTATCTCACATGACCAATGGCGGTGACCAGACGCTAGGCTTAATGAGCGCTTATCAATTCAATGGTCATGATTCAATCTCCTGAAATGGATGAATGTCGTAACTTAGACATTTATCCCTTAGAAACTTTTGGATTTGAAAAATTTCAAAACTTCCGAATCAGATTTCCCGAAGAGATTGGACAGTTTACATTTATTTTGTGGAAACAGATCAATCATCATATTTGGTTCTTACAAGGCTTAATCTGATAGCCAGGAATTAATCAACTATTGAGATGGATGGACACCTTTTACTCTGAGTCTTTGGCTATTATACTTATGCTATCCTTACACTATATCTTGATCAATGGTTGAGAGTGCACTCGACATCAGATCGACGGTCGAGATCTCCTTTGGGTCTCTGGACTTCAAAGATTTCAACTTACATTATCCATCCACTGGAGTAGATCGATGGATGAGAATACACCCGAAGTGATCTTTCAGATTGGACGACTCATGTCCTTGCTGACATGGTCTACCACATATGTCCTTTTTTTATGTGGTCCACCACATGTCCTTTGCCGACGTGGTCTGCCACATGTCCTTTGTCAAAGTGGTCTGCCACATTTCCTTGCAAACGAGGTTTGTTGATGTAATCTATTGACATAAATCTCCCTGATCTAATGGTCATCATATGTTCTCTAGATTCGATCTCCCTTATTCATTTTGGATTTCCATCTCTCCGAGATTTGGGTTTTTCAAATCTCAAATTTTTCGGAGCGTAACCCCCTCACCTATTTATACTCGAACTAAATTTTTTTCGTTAATCATGATCCTAGATCGATGGCTCGATTTGTCTGTGATGCATCTCTTCTAGCTTATTATGTCCTTCCAATTAGAATGATCTGATGGTTAACGGGTATTCTCATAAGTGATATCTCAGATATTTTATCTTTCTTATCCTATCCTTCCAATCGAAATGATCCGATGGTTGATGGGAATTCAGGTTTGATCCGATGGATGATGGGTATTTGGATAGTCAAACTCTCATCCCTTTTATCTTATTCTATCCTTCCACTAAAATGTGATCCAATGGTCGTGAAGACACTCAAATCATATCAATGATAAAGGATGATTGTGGAACCATAACTTGCGAGTGATTTAACTCGTCATCAAAACTCCACAATTTGAAGTTGTGCATCATTGGTGAGTCAACCACAATCGTCGATCTTCGAGGCTATAATATCTGACGATCCTGAGTAATTGTGGGATTGGAAAGAGAACGATCTTTAATTCTCCTTTCGTTCTCCGCAATCTATCCCTGTCGTTGATCTGGCGATTGTGAATCTGACAGTCACAACTCAATATGACTTAATATGATCACTTGTTGGATCAACCACAGTCGTCGATATCCTAGTCTACAAGATCAGACGATTTATACCAATTGCAGGATTGGAACTAGCGAGTCATTTAATTCTCCTTCTGATCTCCGCAATCTATCCCTTTTGTTGATTTGGCGATTTCACATCTGACGGTCACAACTTGATATGACTTAAACTGATTGTTTTTTGGATCAACCACTGTCATAGATATTCGATTCTATGAGATCCGACGATCTAGACCGATTTCAAGATTAGAACTAGTGAGTCATTTAATTATACTTTCTCCCCCTGCAATTCATCCATGTCATTTATCTGGCTTGCATATCTGATGGTCACGATCCTCCAACGATCCTTAAGCCCATGGTCACTCATATGATTGACGTCCGTAAAATGAGATGATCAACATGATTGATTTCTTGATTGGACAGTTGTTGAGACTTCTCACCCTGAGCTTACGCTTTTCATTCTGAGCTATGATATCTAAGTAATGTTTGTTCCTCCTCTTGAGCTTATGATTTTCCTATTTTCCATCATCATTGTTGTTATTTCC
This sequence comes from Picea engelmannii, assembly GCA_009831015.1. Taxonomy (NCBI): domain Eukaryota; kingdom Viridiplantae; phylum Streptophyta; class Pinopsida; order Pinales; family Pinaceae; genus Picea; species Picea engelmannii. The sequence goes on along the minus strand of ML784883.1, from coordinate 255,422 downwards.
ATCAATGACAAGCACACTCTTCCTGTAAAATATGCCAACAACCTCCCCCTTTGGCATTGATGACAACCCTGAAAGGATGCATTATTCTGCTTAGACCTCCAACTGTAGCATCCAGACTAGACCTTTTCTCCCCCTTTGACTTCAATTTCAAAGAAAACATTCTCCCCCTCATCTTTTGCACTACTTTTCAAAGGTATTATATATTCAACCAACACATAATCCCCCTTACAAGATGGACTCTCTTAGGTGAGAGAAGGGATGACACCCAGCTTCTGACGAAGATATTCAAATGGTGTCTTGGCTAGGGGTTTAGTAAAGATGTCTGCAATTTTTTCTTTGGTTGGAATGTAATGAACCTGAACAATATGATTGGTGACCTGCTCTCTCAGAAAATGGTATTTTATGGGGATGTGCTTGGTCTTGGAGTGGAATACAGGATTCTTTGACATGCTAATTGCACTAGTATTATCACAATGAATTGGGATCGATGCAATATAATTTACCTCCAAGTATGCAAGTTTATTAATCATCCACGATACTTGGGTACAACAAGTGGATGCTACTATGTATTCAGCTTCAGTAGTCGATAAGGAAATGGAACCTTTCTTCTTTCTCAACCATGCTACAAGAGAATCTCCTAAGAAGAATGTACTTCCACTCGTGTTTTTCCTTTCAACCATGCAGTTAGCCCAATCAGCATCTGAATAGACTAATAATTTAAAATTTTGATTCCTACGATACCATAGGCCATAGTTCATTGTTTCTTTCAAATATCTAAATATTCTTTTGACAGCTAGCAAATGACTCTGTTTAGGTGTAGACTGATACCTTCCTACCATTCCAGCAACATGCATTATGTCTGAATGAGATGTTGTGATGTACAATAGGCTGCCTATCATAGACCTATATGAACTTTGATCAACATTAGGTGAGTCATCGTCCTTCCTTAACTTGCATCTAGTGACCATAAGTGCGATCACAGGTTTAGAATATTCCATTTGAAACCTTTTCAATATTTCTCTTAGATATTTTTCCTAAGAAAGAAATATTCCTTCGGACCTCTGAGTAATTTGTAGACCAAGAAAAAATGACATTTCCCCTATCATAGACATTTCAAATTTAGATTGCATGGCTAAAGAAAACCATTGTACCAATGAAGCATTATTACTTCCGAAGATGATGGTATCTACATAGACAAGCACAATGAGCAAATCATTACCCTATGTTTTGATATATAGAATGTTGTCAATTGTTCCTCTCTTGAACCCTTTGTCTTGAAGATACTTATCCAGACTGTGATACAAGGCACGAGGAGCTTGTTTCAACCCATATAAGGCTTTATTCATCTTGCAGACAAAGTCAGCATTATCTTTCAATGAAAATCCTTCAGGTTGTTCCATATATACTTCTTCTTCTATATCCCCATTAATAAATGATGACTTAACATCCATCTGATATACTTTAAATTTCTTATGACATGCATAGGAAAGAAACATTTTGATGGCTTCCAATATTTCCACTGGTGCAAAGGTTTCATCAAAATCTTGTCATTCAATCTGTGCACAGCCCTTACATACCAATCTTGCTTTGTTCCTAGCAACTTGTCCCTTCTCATTCAATTTATTCTTAAAGATCCATTTGGAACCTATGACAGTTTTACCTTCAGGTCTAGGAACCATCTCCCAAGTATTGGTTTTCTCAATCTAGTCAAGTTCATCATCCATGGCTTTAACCCAATGGTCATCTTCATTGGCTGCATTAAATTCTTTAGGTTCAAGCAAAGACAGAAGGGCAATCTGAGATTGTTCTGAGACATTATTCAACTGCTTTCTTGTCTGAAATCCTTGGTTTAGATGACCAACTATCTGATGTTCAGGATGATTCTTCCTAATAACTTTGGAGGGTGTCTTTTTCTTAATCTCTTGGTTTGAGTCCTGCAAAGTATTTCTATCTAACTCAGAGTCTTATCCTTTTGATTCTTGTACCTATTCATCTTCAGCTTAGCTGTGTCCTCTGTAGCAGACTCAATATTGCTCACCTCTCTTACTGGGACTCCTTCATCAACCTTTAAATCAATGCAATAAACTAATTTATGCCATATTTTATTAAATCATCTATATCCTTTACTATTGGTATCATGAGATAAGAAGATGCCTTCATCATCCCTGTCATCATACTTGCCAAGGTTTTCATTATTATTCTTTATGTAGCACTTACTCCCAAACACTTTGAAGTGTTTGATTGAAGCAGGTCTTCCATACCATAGTTCATAAGGTGCCTTGTCACTGTGTGGTCTGAGGTGGGATTTGTTAAGAATATGGATTGTTGTGTGTATTTCTTCTACCCAGTAGGTTTGACCAATGTTCTTCTCATTCATCATTGACCTGGCCATTTGCTGAATTGTTTTGTTTTGCCTCTCAACTACTCCATTTTGTTGTGGAGTTCCTAGGATTTTGTATTCTCTCTTTATCCCACGTTTATCACAGAATTCCTTGAAATCACTTGAAATAAATTCTCCTCCTATGTATGATCTTACTGCCTTTAGCCTGTTGCCTGTTTGATTCTCAGTTAAATCCATAAATATTTTAAATTTCTCAAATGCTTCAGCTTTTTCTTTGAGAAAAGAAACCCAAGTGAGTCTAGAGTAATCATCAATGATCAACATTAAGTAGTTTTCCTTACCCGTTCCTTCCTTTCTTGATGGTCCATATAATTCCATATGAACTAATTGGAGTGGTTTCTTTCTTGAAGTAGAGCTCTTAGATTTAAACTAAGTCCGGGTTATCTTTCCTACTTGGCAAGGTTTACACACAAAATCTTATGGCTTTGATATTCTTGGAAGATATTTTCCTCAAGATTTTTTACCTTGATTAAGTGGTCAAAGTTTAGATTTCCAAGTCTCTTATGCCATAACTATATTTCATCATGTTTTCTTAGATGACACTCTTATCTATCTTCTTTCAACACATATACATTATTATCTTTCCTTATGCCTTTAGCCACCACTTGTCCTGAGTTTACATAATTTATCTTACAATATTTGGAAGTGAACACCACTTCACATCCTCTGTCACACATTTGACTTACACTAATAAAATTATGTTTCAGCCCATCTACAAGAAGAACATCCTGGGCTTTTCCTTTACCATTACTCAAACTCACCATCCCTTTATCTTTGATTTTACCTGGTTCATCATTTCCAAAGGTCACATTTCCTATTTTACTTTTACTTATAAACAGAAACTTATCCTTATCTCCAGTCATGTGCTTGGAACATCCACTATCTATATACCAAGGGTCTTTTTTTTTTTGAGCTGAAAGTACTAACCCACATTTTTCATTATATTTCTTTTTCCATGTGTCAATATTTTTAGATAAGGGTTTTATCCTTGGATCTTCTTTGTAATCCTTCAGATGACAGTTTGCAGCTGTGTGGCCAAAGTTGTGACAGTTATAGCATTCAAGCTAATTTTTCAATAGGTCAAAGTGATTGGTGCAACTTTGTCTACTCATTGGTTGTTTGGTTCTATGTTGCAAAGATTGTTTATTTCTTGATCTCCTCAGTTGCATGTCTCTAAACTTAATTTGACAATTTGCAATCTTATGACCAAAATTAGAGCAGTAAAAACAGTAACCATGGAAGAAATTTTGGATGGCCTTCTTCTTGGCATTTGTTGATCCATATTCTGATATCTTTGTTCTTCATTAGGGATCATCTTGTCTTTATTAGCTTCTAGTGGCAGAGTACTCGCATGGTCTTATTGTCTACTGACTTGGAACTTGATCATCTTTACTGGCTCTTATCTTTCTGGATGTTTGCTACTTGAACCACTTACATAACCTAAACCAGTCTTCAACAAAGGAGATCTTTTTTTTCTCAAAATGTCGTTTAGTTCTACTGAGGCTTTAATTCTTGGAAGATTTTGGAGATACAAGGCTTTAAACTTCTCCATCTCTTTTTTGGTTTTTACTACCTCCTTTTCCAAGGCTTCACATCTTGCCTTCTTCTCTAATAATTGTTGTTTCAGAATGTCCTATATTTTATTTGCCTATTCTAATTCCAGTTTTAGCAGGGCAAAGTCTTCATCAGGTTTTTTACTGTCTTTCTTGAACTGTATCAACAATTGTTTTTTCTTTCTCTTCTTAAGTCTGAGTCTGTCAATCTCTTCCAAAGCAATGATCTGTTATCCTTCCAATTCAACCACATCTTATTCATTATTAACATCACTTCCTTTGATTTTATTATCATAATCCTCTTTGGCCATAAGCATAAATTCATTAAGCTTGTCTTCACAAGCAGAATCGTTGTCCGTGTCTCCAGAAGAGTCATCATTGTTTACACAAACTTTTATTTTTACCAAATCTCTTGAATTTGTACTTCTCTTCACCTTAAGAGTTTTGGTCCTTCTTCTTGTGTGGACACTTAGATGCAAAGTGACCTACCTTTCCAAAGTTAAAACATTTGAAGGGAAACTTGCCTTGGTACTTTATTGATCCTTTCTTTAGTTTTCTCACAAATTTTTCTTCAATTTCATCAGGTTCAAAATCCTCATTCTCAATTGCTTTCAATGATACTTCTCTAGAGGTGGGTTTATCTTTACCTATCCTCATTTCATATGCAGTCAACATTCTTAGAAGTTTATAAAAAGGAATATTGTTTAGATCATTAAGTTCTTCTATAGCAGAGACTTTTGGGTTGAATCTATCTAGCAGACATCTCAAAATTTTCTGAACTAAAGAGGCTTCCTCAATTTTTTTCACCAAGTGCTTTCATTACATTTACTACTTATTCAACTCTCAAAAAGTACTTCCCAATAGTTTCATCATATTTCATCTTTAGCTATTCAAACTGTAGTCTGTAGGCTTGAAGCTTGGCATCCTTTACCTTCTCATTACCTTCATAACTACTAATGAGTTTGTCCCACATTTCTTTGGTAGTTTCTAAGTGCATAACTTTTACAAATTCTGCTTCTGCAAGCCCACTCAGAATAGCATTCATAGCCTTAGCGTTGAAGCTAAATTCTATATTGTCATCCTTAGAAGATAGTACAACTAGCTTTACATAACCATTCTCTACCACATCACAGACATCTGCACCTAAAGCCATTATGTAGGTTCTCATCCTACCTTTCCAGAAGGAAAAGTCTGTTCCATTGAACAGGGGGGCCTTATTGGTTGAATTTCTTTCATGGCTAGTCATGTTTAAGCTATAGGATCTACCCTTAGATAAAAGGAACCCACTCTGATACCAATTGTTGGACAATTGAGAGGAGAGGGTGAATCAGTTGTTATTGTACTTAAACAATTATGCCCATTTTAAACTCATTACAGCACTTAATGATGATTACAATCATTCAGGGAAGTAAGAAATAGAGTATTCAACATCAATCACACACATGAAGTATACAGAGATAGATATTTCTAAGGAAACCCATAAAGGGAGAAAAACTCTTCTTCTTAATATGATAAGTAGTCTTTGTATTTTTTACATTATCATTCTTATGATCACCCACTCTTTATGAGGCTACCACCTCTGTTTTACAAGCTGCAACTTGTTGAGAGCACCAACTCTCTGGTTTCTCTAGCACCCACCAGAAGGAAGCAACAACTCTCTGAGTGTTCCAGCACCAACTGGATGAAAGCACCAACTTCCGGTCACACAGGCACCAACCTGTGTAACAGAGAACAATCATTCTCCCTTGCACCACACTACCACCCTGGTTTTTCTGGGTGCAACCAAATGGAAGCTACAACTCCCTATGTTCATGCACCCACTTGAAACGCTGAGGACAACATTCCTCCCTAACACCTCCTTACCACCCTTATATATAAATCTTTGTTACTGAAATTCATTACAGTGATATAGTATTAATCAATGGCTTACCAGTCTCGTCACTATTCTACTACACTGCTTTTCTTTGATATTCCTGCATCAGTGTCTTCCTTCTGGCATCTTCTTGAGATTTATGTTCTTCTGCTCTGTCTTTGCTTGCACAGATTGGATTTTTCTTCCTCTCTCAGATCATGATCGTTGTTCTCTTTCTTTCTATTCATGATGTATTCTCCATTACATACAGTTCAATTTGTTTTTCACAGAAACAACAACCTCTCTCTATCACAGCATTATCCTTTTATTCATGCTCTCATCCACAGTTACACTCCCATATCCAATGCTCAAGTCAGACATCTTAGAACACTCATTTTGAGAATCTCAAAACACTCATTTCGAGAAACGCAGAATGCTCAAGAGTCATGATTGCAATGCTCAGGAATGAATGATTCAGTCGCTCAGGAACGACGATTCAGTTAGTGTAACTGAATCCTAACTGATCAAGAAATCACAAGATGAAACAGTAACCCTTTGATCAGATTCAGTTTGATCAACATCGTCAGATTATATCTTATTTAAATCTCTAATCTCACATGAGTAATGGCGATGACCAGACACTAGGCTTAATGAGCGCTTGAGCACTTATCAATTCAATGGTCATGATTCAATCTCTTGAAATGGATGACTATCGTAACTTCAACATTTCTCCCTTCGAAACTTTTGGGTTCGAAACCTTTCAAAATTTCCGAATCAGATTTCCCAAAGAGATTGGACGATTTATATTTATTTCACGGAAACAGATCAATCATCATATTTGATTCTTACAAGGATTAATCTGATGGCCAAGACTTAATCAATCATTGATATGGATGGCCACCTTTTACTCCGAGTCTTCGGCTATTATACTTACGCCATCCTTCCACTGTATCTTGATCAATGGTTGAGAGTGCACCCGACATCAGATCGACGGTTTATATCTCCTTCGGGTCTCTGAACTTTGAATATTTCAAATTACACTATCCTTCCACTAGAGTAGATTGACGGATGAGAATACACCTGAAGTGATCTTTCAGATCGGATGACTCATGTCCTTGATGACGTTGTCTGCCACATATGTCATTTGTTGGTGTGGTCTGCCATATATGTCCTTTTCTAACGCGGTCTTCCACATGTCCTTTGTCGATGTGGTCTGCTACATTTCCTTTTTCGACGTGTTCTGCCACATGTCCTTGCAGACGAGGTTTGTTGACGTAATCTACTGACGTAGATATCCTTGATCTAATAGTCATCATATGTTCTCCAAATCCGATGGTCCTTATTCATTTTGAATTTTCATCTCTCTGGGCTTCGGATTTTTGAAATCTCAAATTTTCTAGAGCATAACCTCCTTGCCTCTTTATACCTGAACTAAATGTTGTTTGTCGATCATGATCCTAGATCGATGGCTCAATCTATCTATGATGCAACTCTTTTATCGTATCATGTCCTTCCACATAGAATGATTTGACGACTGATGGGTATTCTCATAAGTGAGATCTCATATCTTTTATCTTGCTTATCCTATCCTTCCACTCAAAATGATCCAATGACAGATGGGTATTTGGATAATCAAACTCTCAACCCTTTTAGCTTATCTTGTCCTTCCACAAAAATGTGTTTCAACAGTCGTGAAGACTCTCGAAGTTGATCAACAATCAAGGATGATTGTGGAACCATAACTTGCGAGTGATTTAACTCATCACCAAAACTCTGCAATTTGAAGTTGTGTGTCATTGGTGAGTCAACTGAAATCGTTGATCTTCGAGGATATAAGATGTGACAGTCCTGAGTAATTGCGGGATTGGAAATAGCATGATCTTTAGTTATCCTTTCATTCTCCGTAATCTATCCTTGTCTTTGATCTGGCGATTATGAATCTAATGGTCACAACTCAATCCAACTTAATGTGATCGCTTGTTGGATCAACCACAGTCATCGATATCCTAGTCTACAAGATCTGACGATCTAGACCAATTGTGGGATTGGAACTAGCTAGTCGTTTAATTATCCTTCCAATCTCCACAATCCATCCCTGTCGTTGATCTGGCGATTGTGCATCTGACAGTCACCACTTGATATGACTTAAACTTATCATTTGTTGGATCAACAACAGTCATTGATATTTGATTCTATGAGATCTGACGATCCAAACCGATTGTGGGATTAGAACTAGCAAGTCATTTAATTCTCCTTTTTCTCCCCGCAATTCATCCCTGTCGTTTATTTGGCTTCCAGATCCAACGGTCACGATCCTCCAATGATCCTTAAGCCCATGGTAACTCATATTACCGACGTCCGTAAAATGAGACAATCAACACAGTCAATTTCTTGATCGGATGGTTGTTGAGGCTTCTCATCCTGATCTTACGCTTTTCCTTCCGAGCTTTGATCTCTGTGTATTGTTATCTCCTCCTCATAAGCTTATGATTTTCCTATTTTCCATCATCATTTTTGTTCTTGCCATCAATGACAAGAGCACTCTTCCTGTAAAATATGCCAATACATTGTTGATAGCAAGAAGGATGAGAAGGTAGGATTCATTATGATCAACGTCTCGTGGGATATTCATTTTCACCTTAGTGGAATCAAATCTCCTCATCAAGTATGGAAGAAGTTGAAAACCTTGTTCTACCAAGTCGGAGAGATCCACGTCATGTATTTGGAGAAAGAGTTGATCTCTCTCGATCCTCATTCCTTTGAAATAATGGAGGACTATTTGGCAAGTGTTAAGGAACTCCTTTTGAAATTTGGAGAATGTGGAAAGAATGTGTTACAATAGAGATATGGTTTTCGCGGTTGTACCCACTCCAACTAATCCTTCGTTGGGTTCATTTATCCTCTACATGCATTTACATACTTTATTAAATGTATTCATACATTATTATGCTAGTGTATATTGTATGATGGCTTATTACAAGGGCCTAAGAGGCCTCCCAACATCTTCCCCACACTCAAATCCTTGCTCGTCCCGAGAAAGTGTGCAGATAACTAATGACTTGTTACTCTTTAGCCTCCATCTTCAATATGGTAAATTCATGTGTAGTCGGTGAGTCTCCAACGCTCAACTACCCAGCCCAAAAATGGTCCTCTTGACTTGTTTGTTGCATCATCATGCCTTTGGAGAAGTGATTGGCCCAAACTGTACTCATATTTCCCCTACAAACACCCTACAATGGAACATCAAGCCTTGGGAAACCTACCATTTCTCTGCTTTTTGGCTTCCAAGGTCACAACTCAGGAACTATTCTGCAACTTTTTGTACTAGGGGTCTCAATCAATTCAATATTTCTTGTGCCATCATCTTTTCTTTTAAGCTCTTGTATGTGTGTGTGTGTCATCATCTAATATCTCTTTCTTGAATTCATTTATCCACTGCCAAAATGCTTATTACCAATGATTAATCTTTCTCAATCTTTCACTACTTTACTATTTTGTTCCTCATCAAATTTGCATGTGCTTCTTTATGCTCTTTTTTTTTTTCTCTGAGAATATATGGAGTCTACATTTGATATTACATGAAGGAGGAATGGAATATGAATTTTCATGATCATGACTTGACTGATTGTTAGTAAATACAATAAAAAAATTCCTGTGGGTTTTGAATTCATGTGGTCGACTAGGAATGAACTCATGTCGGTTAGAAATCGATATCATCATCTAAACAATTACTTACACTACATAGATGGAGAGGATCGCCTGCCTCTCATTTAGCCTCCCTCCTTCATTTTGAATCTATTTTTTACTCAATTGAATCAATTATACACTTGACTCAATCAGATCACTCGACCACACATTTTTATTTTTATTTTCCAACTTGACTATGAACTTGAATATAAACTCTATTATACTATTATCCTCCATGTAACACTCATAAAAGTGAGAGTTATTTTTCAATATTTGACATGGGACTCTTTTCAATAAAATTTCAAATAGTTTTCTTAGTCCATCATACCTAACACTCTTTACAATTATTATTATGACTTCATATACATTGTAGACAAACTTTACATGTCCGGTACAACAAAATATTTTAAATTATTTTGTAAATGACTCAATTTGACTAATTCCTTGATTTGACATGTGCTTCAATTCCTTTGAGTTAATCACCCGCTTTTCATTTAATAAGGATCTTTTCTTCATATAATAATTGGTACAATACATAGACCATATTTTTATGCATTTTTTATATTTGTAAGATTTACCAAGAATATATGAAGAACAACCACATATTAAAAGTCTTTTTTTTTTTTGCATCACAGAATCATTTCCATCATTTCATGTTTATCACTTTGCATTAGATTAACATAGCTCCAATTAATAGTAAGTAAATGTGTCCATGTGCCATCCATGGATGACTTATGTTTTGAAAAACGCTATATTATCCAAAGATATGCATTTTATTCTACTAGGTCCTATTTCACAACTAGTAAAAGGTTTTAGCCTGTTGAGTTGTAAGAAGCACATAGATGTTTCATATAGGTGAGAATACAATCATATATTAATGGTTTCTCACGTGGAAAGAGTGTCATTGTAAATTTTTAGTTTCCTTTGTTCATGTCAACTTCGAAGGCATAGGAGGTAAACTTTGAAGGATAAGGAAGTCAAAAACACAATAAGGTATGGCAGAGGAAGTAAATAAAAATGTAATTCTTACAAATTTTAATCAAAAATACATGCTTCTCTTTTAAAGAGATCGAGTTGAATAGATTTATCATTACCAAATTTGTCCAGTAATCTACAATGGTGTTCATTGGGTACTTGAATGGCTTAGTATATTCTCTATTATTTTCTTTCAACCGGTATACTTTTGTTAGAATCGACTATTTCCTTGTGATACTTGCTACCGCTTGCAAGCATGGATTGTGATGGCGCACATCCAACAATATGATTATATCCATCCCAAGAGAGGCAGTTGATACATGAGCACCCTAGTAATTTATTTACACTATCGACGAGCATCCTAAATGTAATGTCCCCAAGGCCGAGCCCAGTTGTAAATCTGATGTATGAAATGAATTGTAAATATGTGTTATAGGCTGGTGAGCCAAGTTTGTATAAGCCGGTGGGATTATGTGATTGTTAGGCCAGAGAACCTAAGGGTTGGAGGACAAGGGCCTGATTTTGTACTTGTATGTATGCAGAACATTTAATAAAATTGTAAACACCGCCAGGTGCAGACCAACCACGATGAATGAGTGAAGGGGGACTGAGCTTCCACAGAGAAGGTAAGGGATTAGGGTCTGGAAGGTGGGAAAAGGGGCTAAGTGTTTAGCCTAGGGGGCTTAAGCCTGGGAATAATATTTTGTTATTATTCCAAAGGAACATGTGCCATTTATATTTTATCCTAAGTTCCTAACCATGAGGAAGGTGATATGTGCTGGGTAAAGGCATGCAGTTTTCAGGGCGACAAGTGTCAACCCTGACCCATGTGAATAAAACGGCCAAGATGAGCCGTGAGAGGAATCCTCGCCCATTTCCACCGAGGCTGCCTGAGTGTGTATGGGCTCTAAGCAGTACGACTGACCCGAGCTCTGTAGAGAACCCTCGTGCTTCCTTGTGAGCCGAAAAGCCTATGTTTGGCTCTAAAAAACCATGTATACCCTCTGTTCTGAAAGCCGAGAAGCCTGTGTTCGTTTCTGAAGAGGTCAGTTTCACCCTCTCCATTCTGAGCCATGGAACCTGTGTCATTCCCTGCGTGGATTGTTTGTCACACGTTCCTAAGAACCAACCCTGTGAGACCTTGCGCCATTGCTAAGCCTGTTTGGGAATCCCGTGTTTGTTTTTCCGGTTGGCTGTGGTGGCCACGCAGAGCTAGACTACGCATGGCTTGCTAGCCAGTGCGATTTGTGAGTGAACCTGTGTATGAACTCTTTCCAGGTGAGGGAGGTGATTGTTGTTGGAAGAGGCAGGTTGTCAGGCCTGTGGGCAATTCTCTCCAGGTGAGAGAGTTTGCTGGGAAGCGGTTTCTTCTAGAGAGTGTCCAACACCAGCTTCGGGCTCTGAGACTTCCTGATCTGGCCTGTTGTCGAGTCCCGGAGAGGGAGGTTAGCACTGATGGACTGTGCTTGTGAAGGTGTATACTCTCGGGTGGAACAGGCATGTGGGGAATGAGAGTCTGGTAGTAGTGGGCGTAAGATGGCATCTTGGGAAGAATCCTTCCGGATTTCTGTGTTGTTTTCCCTGTAACCTCAGCCTAGCCTAGGATTCCTTGCCGTGGGGTGGATATTAGTCCCAGCTCATGGGTGACCCACTGCTGAGCTGATGAGCAGTGCGGTCTAAGGCTAGGAGGTTCATGGAAGGCCTGCACTTGGTTAGTGGAACTGCCACTGTTTCAAAGATATGTACCTGATTATGCTTTAATCATGTTTTGCATGACTGTGTTGCTTATGTTATCATGAATTTCGTTGTGTATATGAATTAATATTAAATAGTATTGATTGTTGATTATGGCAGTAATTCGTATGAATACTCTGTGTTGAATGTGTTTAACTTGTTTTAAATGCATGTGATTAATTATTAGTGATAATGTTTTTATTCCGCGTAGTAACACCTATAGAGTAGTGATTGAAAGCAGTGTTACAATTTGGTATCAGAGCCAAGGTTTCGACACTGATCCTAGATGGGCCAGTTAAGTGGTCTTTGGACCGAGGGTGTGAGGAGAAATTGTGTCTAGAGGACCAATTTCGAACCCTGGTATGGTCCAGAGTGTCAAGGAGTTACTTGACCGTGCCTATAAGCTCAGGAGGTATAGTAGTGTGTGAAACTGTAGCTGGTGTGGTCTATGGCCACAGGAAGAGAGGACTCCACACCAACAGTGTTGGAGCCTTAGGATCTGTTCGGGAGGGAAGGTGAACCCTCGTGACCGTCAGATCTGGGAAGTGTGCGCGGGGTTTAAAGCCCTTTGGAGTTGCACAGGAGTGTGGAAATCATGATACACAAAATTCTGAATTAGTCAGGATCGTACATCATAAAGAACATGTGGAGAGTGATCAACCTTTTGCTGACTCGTAACTTGAAATGGTCAAAGGGTGAGTTCGTGAGAATTCACGAAACGCGAATTCATGATTGGATCATAACCGTCGATCTAAGAGAGATCTGGACCATTAATTTTCCAGGAATAAATCGATGTTTTGGGAGATGGGAAGTGAGGAGAGGTGAACACCTCTGAAACCCGAAATCCTGAAACGATCTACACTGTAGATCGTAGGAAGGTAGTTGACTGTCTGATTTGGTGGAGGAGTAAACCGTAAATTTTGGGATTTCGGCAGATGGAAGTTCAAGATGTAGGGTGCACGAACTCTCGATGCCCGAAACCCTGAAATGATGAAAAGATCTGCACCGTTGATCTGAGGAGGGGATCTAACCATTGGATTCCTTGCTTGGAATGGACGTGGGCACATGAATGTGTACCACGTGCCAATAAGTCGAGAAGACAGGTGAGAGTGGTGGGACCCAAGGATGTCACCGAAGGTGACGTGGACCCTCTTGAATGTACCACGTGCCACTGTGGTGAAGGGCGACAATTGTGTTGTGGTCCCATAGAATAAAGTAATTCACAATTTCAGAATTCGTAAAGGAGGAGTATGAAGGCTCAACACTCCAACTCGCAAAGTCGCGAGTTGGTGAAGAAGTGCTAGCACTTAGCCCTAGCCTATGGTCATGTGTAGCAGGTGCTAGCGAGGAGGGAGCCATACCCGCATCACATCTCGGGTATCAGCGTTTGGAGGAAATGATTTGAGGGTCTTTGACTCATGAAATCGCGAGTTGCGAAAGGGTGACTTTGGTTATGAAGATTTAACTGTTGGATCTTCGTGGACCAAGATTCTGAAGTTCCAAAGTCCCAGAATTTGCAGAGCCGGACAGATCTCAAAAAACTTGTGAAGTCCAAACATTTTTCTTGTTCACATTGGCTTATGAATGTTGTAAGTTTTCTTGAAGGTTTAAGGGCCTGACACACTTCAGTTGACTGCACGCTGTGTGTGCAGAGTTCAACGAGTGTCAGGACAGCCGAAAACTGACGTCGAGTATGGAATTGGAAGAGGTGCAGATTGCCTCTGAAACAGAAGATGAAAGAGAAGGAAAGGATGTCAACCTGGGAGTCGAAGGAACAAACTCTAATGGGCATGGAAAAGATATAGATAAAGAGGGACACATGATGAAAATCCTTGAAAAGTTGCAGAAAGGTGCCCAGGCCTGCCTAGCTGATAGCTGAAAGTTCATGAAAATCAGGGATCGGCAGGGTGAATTCAACTTAAAAATGTTGAAGAGCCTGGAAAGAATAGAAAATAAATTGGAAAAAGAGAGTGACACAAGCTTATCAAGAAGTGTGAGAACCCCTGAGAGGAGAAGAAGGTCGAGGAGTGTTAGCAGACATTACCGTCTCTCCCTGAAGCATTCTAGTAAGGAAACACACAGTATTTCAAGCCCATCCCCTACCAGAAAGCACCGAAAATATGGAAAGGATGAATTGAAAGGGGAGATGAACAAGATTAAGCCTCCAACATTCGATGGAGAACATAAGAAGGAGGAATATGCTGAGACATGGTTGCTTGGCATGAGGAAATATTTCCAACTGCAAAATTATTTCGCCCATGCAAAAGGAAGAATTGTAATGTATCAACTGAAAGGAAAAGCATCCATGTGGTGGGATCAGTTTGTGCAGGTGAAACACATCAGAGAGAAAGAGGTCACTTGGAAGGAATTTAAGAGGTATTTCGAGAAGAAATACCTGACCAAAAGATATTATGACAGAAAGATGAAGGAGTTCTTCGAACTCAAGCTAGGAAACATGACTATTGATGAGTATGAATGAAGTTTTCTAGAACTACTTAAGTATGTTTCATTCATCAAAGATGAGGCTATCAAGATTCAGAGATATCTAAGTGGACTGCCACCTTCCATGGGTGACAAGATTCAGTATGACGATCCTAAGACTATGGAAGAAACAATAAGAAGGGTGAAATGTTTGTATGAACAGCAAGGAGAAAGACCTATCCTTCGGAAGGCTTGGAATGATCAGAGGAAGTTTAAGAAGGAACAGAGGCAGAAGGGAAACAAGCCTTCCTTTTTCAGAAATAGTCTTTAGGTACAACCATCATTTAGAGAGCCAAGAATGACTGAAGAGGGAGCACAAAGACAAAGACAGATGCCCATTCAGTGTTGGTGTTGTAAAGGAAACCACAAGTACAGAGATTGTCCCCATAAAAATGGTAAAGCGAGAACTATTCATACTATTCAGCAAGCTGAAACAGTGAAGGATATGGGCAGCAGAATGCTGAGGATCTATGCATCCCTGGAGAACAAGCAAGCAGAATTTCAATCACACATGATTGAAGTGGAAGGCACGATCAACAATTGACCACTTGTTATTTTAATTGATTCAGGGGCTAGCCATATTTATATAGATCCTAGAGTGGTGGAAAGTTTTCATTTAACAAGAAGAAAACATGAAAAGTCTTGGCTAGTGAAGTTGGCCACAGGAACCAAAAGGAAGGTCACTGAATTGGTTAAGTCTTGTTCAGTAGACATGAAATGAATGAGCAGTAAGGTTGAATTGAACATTCTTCCTTTAGGCTCATACAATTGCTTAATTGGGATGGACTGGTTGGACCAACACCATGCCCTTCTAGATTGTCATAACAAGAGATTTACATGCCTGAACGAGGAGGGAAATCAGGTAACATTCCAAGGAATTCCCAGAGCCGTGGCTGTTAGGGAAATCTCAACCATGCAGTTGAAGAAATGTTACCGGAAAGGCTATCAATTATTTGCAGCTCGGGTGGAAGAAGAATCTCGATATGTAGTCTCGAATCTGGAAGACCACGAGGTACTCAAAGAGTTTAAGGACATATTCAGGAGGTACCTGGACTACCTCCAAAGAGGGACATCAATTTTTCTATAAATTTGATGTCGGGAGCAGCTCCAGTTTCGAAGGCTCCTTAGAGAATGAGTACGCCAGAGCTGAAAGAGTTGCAATCGCAGCTCGAAGAGCTACTAAAGAAGGGATACATTCACCCCAGCATGTCACCATGGGTGCCCCATTCCTATTCGTGAAGAAGAAAGATGAGACGTTGAGACTGTGCATTGATTTTTGGCAGTTGAATAAGGTCACTGTCAAGAACAAGTATCCTCTACCAAGGATTGATGATCTTTTTGATCAGTTGAAGGATGCAAAAATATTCTCAAAAATAGACCTCAGGTCTTGATATCACCAAGTGAGAATAAATGATGAGGACATCAACAAGACCTCCTTTAGAAAAAGGTACGGTCATTATGAATTCACAGTGGTGTCGTTTGGACTGACAAATGCACCTGTTGTTTTCATGTGCTTAATGAATGGAGTGTTCAGAGATTATTTGGACAAGTTTGTCATAGTCTTCCTGGATGACATCTTGGTGTATTCCAAGTCAGAGGAAGAGCATGAGAAACACCTGAGAACTGTGCTGCAAGTGTTTAGAAATCACCAGCTATACACCAAGCTGAGCAAGTGCTCATTTGATCAAAGGCAGATCCATTGCTTGGGACATATTATTTCAAAGGAAGGGATCATTGTGGATCTTGAAAAGGTTGAGGCCATTCAATAATGGTCAGCACCAAGGAATGTGGTGGAAGTTAGATATTTTATGGTTATGGCAGGTTACTATAGAAGGCTTATAGCCAGATTCTCAAGGATAGCTCATCCTATCACTTCCTTGCAAAGGAAGGAGAAGAAGTTCCAGTGGACTGAAGAGTGTGAGAGAAGTTTCCAGTGACTTAAGAAACTTCTAACCAGCGCTCCAATCCTGAAGATTGCAGATCCAAATAAGGATTACGTAGTGTGCACCAATGCGTGTAAGGAGGGGCTAGGAGGAGTTCTCAACCAAGAGGGATTTGTAATTTGTTATGAGTCCCGAAAGCTGAAAGAGAATGAAAGGAATTATGCCACTCACAATTTAGAGCTAGCAGCAATCATCCACGCCTTGAGGAAATGGAGACATTACCTTATGGGAAAAAGATTCAACTTGAGAACAGACCATAACGGTCTGAAGTATTTATTTGATCAGCCAACTTTAAATGCCAGGCAAACCAGATGGCTGGAGTTTCTGTGTGAATATGACTTTGATATCAAGCATATCAAAGGGAAAGAAAATAAGGTGGCTGATGCACTTAGTAGAAAAGTTCATGAATTACATCCTACAACCATTAGCATGTACAGGATTGAGATTAAGGATAGAATTTTGGAAGCTGCAAATGTTGATTTGCAGTACAGAGGTCTGATAGAAAATATACAGCAGCGTGAGAGACCACAAATCCAGGAAAGTTACACCTTGGGAACTAATGGCTTACTTATGTATAAAAACAGAGTGTATGTACCTAATGTCCAAGAATTGAAGCTGGAAATTCTAAAAGAAATGCATAACGTGGCTTATGCTGGACATCCTGGATATCAAAAGACTGTGGCAGCAGTCAAAAGCCATTATTTTTGGCCGGGTATGAAGAAAGAAATCGTTGAATACATCGCTAGATGTATGGAGTGCCAGAAGGTTAAGGTTGAGCACAGGCAGCCAGCAGGGTTGCTGCAGCCTTTACCCATTCCTGAATGGAAATGGGACGTGGTAACAATGGATTTTATCACCAGACTACCTAGAACAAGCAAGAAGCATGATTAAATCATGGTGGTGGTGGAAAAGCTTACTAAAGCTGCCCATTTCATTCCACTGAAAACCACTCACAGGGTAGCAAATGTTGTTGATATCTTCTTAACAGAAGTGGCACGCTTGCATGGAATTCCTAAGACAATTGTGTCTGATAGGGACCCGAAATTCACTTCAAATTTCTGGAAATGATTGTTCAAAGGATTTGGAATGAATCTGAACTTTAGTACAATGTATCATCCTGAGTCTGATGGTCAGACAGAGAGGGTGAACAGGGTAATAGAAGACATACTGAGAATGTATGTGATGGATAAACCATCAAGGTGGGAAGACTACCTGCATTTGGTAGAATTCTCCTACAATAATGGGTATCATGCATCATTGAAGATGAGCCCATTCGAAGCACTTTATGGAAGAATGTGCAACACTCCAGTGATCTGGGATAATCCAGTTGATAGACCATTAGTTGGGCCTGAACTGCTCAAAGAGATGGAAGATCAAATGATAAAAATTAAACGGAATCTAAAAGTTGCCCAGGATAGGCAGAAAAGTTACGCTGACAGTAACAGAACCCATAGAAAATTCAAAGTGGGTAACCATGTTTTCCTGAAAGTGAAAACTAACAGGAGTTCCCTGAAGCTGGGAAGTTGCGCCAAGTTGGCAGAAAGATTTTGTGAGCCATTTGAGATCCTGGAAAGGATTGGGCCAGTTGCACTACTTGCATCTATGACTGTACATAATGTGTTTCATGTTTCACTGCTTAAGAAATATGTACCTGATGCTAATCATGTTATCGATTGGAATGTGATTCAGGTGGAACCAGAAGGTGTCCTGCAAGTGCATCATGCACACATATTGGACAGGAAAAGAAAACAGCTTCGGAATCGAGCTATAGAGCTTGTAAAGGTCCAGTGGACCTGGTACAGTCCTAAGGACACGACATGGGAGTATGCAGATGTTATGCGGGCAAAGTACCCGCATCTTTTTGAAATTTTTTGAAAAGCTTGCAGATGTTGTGTAAAGTTGCACTGAGGACAGTGCAAAAATAAGGGAGGGGGATTGTAATGTCCCCAAGGCCGAGCCCAGTTGTAAATCTGATGTATGAAATGAATTGTAAATATGTGTTATAGGCTGGTGAGCCAAGTTTGTATAAGTCAGTGGGATTATGTGATTTTTAGGCTAGAGAGCTTAAGGGTTGGAGGCCAATGGCCTAATTTTGTACTTGTATGTATGCAGAACATTCAATAAAATTGTAAACACCGCCAGGAGCAGACCGACCACGATGAATGAGTGAAGGGCGACTGAGCTTTCATAGAGAAGGCAAGGGATTAGGGGCTGGAAGGTGGGAAAAGGGGCTAAGTGTTTAGCCTAGGGGGCTTAAGCCTGGGAATAATATTTTATTATTATTCCAAAGGAACATGTGCCATTTATATTTTACCCTAAGTTCCTAACCATGAGGAAGGTGATGCGTGCTGGGTAAAGGCATGCAGTTTCCAGGGAGACAAGTGTCAGCCCCGACCCATACGAATAAAATGGCTAAGATGAGTTGTGAGAGGGATCCTCTCCCATTTCCACTGAGACTGCCTGAGCGTGTACGGGCTCTGAGCAATACGACCAACCCGAGCTCTGCAGAGAACCCTCATGCTTCCTTGTGACCTGAAAATCCTATGTTTGGCTCTAAAAAACCGTGTATACCCTCTGTTCTGAAAGTTGAGAAGCCTATGTTCATTTCTGAAGAGGCCGGGTTCACCCTCTCCGTTCTGAGTCGTGGAACTTATGTCATTCCCTGCATGGATTGTTTGTCACACGTTCTTGAGAACCAACCCTGTGAGACCTTGCGTCATTGCTAAGCCTGTTTGGGAAGCCCATGTTTGTTTTTCTAGTTGGCTGTCGTGGCCATGCAGAGCTGGACTGCGTGTGGCTTGCTGGCCAATGCGAGTTGTGAGTGAACCTGTGTATGACCTCTTTCCAAGTGAGGGAGGTGACTGTTGTTGGAAGAGGCAGGTTGTCAGGCCTATGGGAAATTCTCTCCAGGTGAGAGAGTTTGTTGGGAAGCGGTTTCTTCCAGAGAGTGTCCAGCACCAACTTCGGGCTCTGAGACTTCCTGATCCGGCTTGTTGTCGAGTCCCAGAGAGGGAGGTTAGCACCGATGGACTGTGCTTGTGAAGGTGTATACTCACGGGTGGAACATGCATGTGGGGAATGAGAGTCTGGTAGTAGTGGGCGTAAGATGGCATCTTGGGAAGAATCCTTCTAGATTTCTGTGTTGTTTTCCCTGTAACCTCAGCCTAGCCTAGGATTCCTTGCCTTGGGATGGAGCTTAGTCCCAGCTCGGGGGTGACTCACTGCTGAGCTGATGAGCAGTGTGGTGTAAGGCTGGGAGTTTCATGGAAGGCCTGCACTTGGTTGGTGGAACTACCATTGTTTCAAAGATAGGTACCTGATTATGCTTTAATCATGTTTTGCATGATTGTGCTACTTATGTTATCATGAATTTCGTTGTGTATATGAATTAATATTAAATAGTACTGATTGTTGATTATGGCAGTAATTCGTATGAATACTCTGTGTTGAATGTGTTTAACTTGTTTTAAATGCATGTGATTAATTATTAGTGAGAATGTTGTTATTCCTCATAGTAACACCTACAGAGTAGTGATTGAAAGGGGTGTTACAATGAACAACGTGTCTTGTTTCAAGTCACATGACAATGGAACCAATGTGTTGTAGTCTATGGAATCAAAGACCGCATTCAAGAAAAGAGAGCTATATTATAGGAGAAATAATAGGGACACACATGTACTAAAGAAGAGAGAGAGATATGTGGGAAGGATATCCACCTACCTTTGTATTCCATATTCATGAGTACTTATACAATAGAGATTTGGTTGGAGTGGTTGTGCAACAACTCCAACCAATCCTTTGTTAGGTTCATTTACCCTCTACGTGAATTTACATAATTTATTACATGTATTCATGCATTATTATGCTAGTTTATAATGTATGATGGTTTATTACAAGGGCCTAGGAGGCCTCCCAACAAATAACTATCAAAAGAAGGATGGACAACTCATTGAACTAGTCTTTATGAGCTTGAGAACACCATTCGACATGTTCATGTCGACATTCTGCACCAATTGGAAAGCATGACATGAATATGGTAAGGATTATACCTTTGAATCTTTCTATGGTCTTTTGAGTACTGATGAGCATAGATTTCTTGGAGAAGGTAAGCTTGGTGGAAAACACCAGACCCACTTGATCAAGGGAAAGGGAAAGATGGGTCCCAGGAATAGAGGGTAGTTTGACACCTTTGCATAGAAACCTCTATATCATGACCAGGGACCCCAGAGACAACCACAAAAAAGTCGTAATAAGAATACATCTTAGTATTGTGTAAATAATGGACATGTGGAGCAAAATTTCTTTAAGAAGAGAGATGATTTAGAGGATAAGGTTAAACTCCTTGAAGGAAACGTGTACATTGTACGTCAATGTTACCCATGATTTTGGTCGTCATGATGATGTATTGATGATGGTGTACTCAGGCTCTTCATAAGAACTTTCTCTTGAGAAAAGTTACTTTCTTCTCTTTCCAGAAATATCATTTTTGAAGAAGGTTCGCAGGCTGCTAGTATATTTTCCTGCGAGAATGCCTGATTCTCGCAGGCTGCCTTAAGCCAGGGTGCAAGAAGTTCGCACTGTGTTGAACTGATAGGGTGCGAACTCTTCCTAAAGCATGGAAAAAGATGAATTCTCGACGTTTCTAGAAGGGAATCTTCTAGAAGTATGAGTTGGCATTCGAATGGTTATCATAGTACTGGATTCCCTGATATTTTGGGATCATTCTTATCCAAGTAACTAATTAATTCTCTCCTATATATTGAGGGAATTCTCATGGAAAAGGTTAAACAAGATTCATTGGAGAATTGGTGAAATAATTGTGTGAAGGACTCAGCATTGAACAACAGCTTGGAGACTCTAGCAAGTCTATCAAGAGGATTTGATCTTCTTCATGCAAGGATTGAGAAAATGTGTGTGTCGGAGCCAAGAGCCATTGAAAGGAAGTTTGCAACATCAAGGCTCAGGTTGTAAGATTTACTTTCCATTAATATGATACAGTGGCATGTCCCTTTCCCATAAAGCTATTTCCACTTTATTGTGTAATTCCTTGATCATACACATAGGTTGACTGTTGAATATATTGTGCTATCTTCACTTTGGTTGGTTTGTGTTTTCTTGGTCTTGACTTCGCGAGAGCACTGGAGCGAAGTAGGAGCAACAAAGACCCTAGGAAGCAATAATAAGGTATGTTACTTGTTCTTTCCTCCTAGTCAATTCAATAGTCAAAACTTAGGGAAAGAGTCATGTCCTGTCTTGTTTTGTTCTAGATACAGGTGGATCTAGGGAGATCAGTTTGTGTCTGCACCTATAGATTAGTCTGATAACAAAATTGGTGACTCCACTGGGGATCAATCCCATTTTCTTTGTGACTTTTGGTGTTTTCCTGTGGCCATTTGCTCTGGTTTTACTTTTCTCCTGTCTTATCAATCTCTGAGTCTTCAGGATATCCTGATAGACCCTCTGGGTCTAGAGGCCTTTTTAAATTTTGCTTCATTTTCCAAAATTTTGATTATGTTTAGACATTCTCGCACTGTACTTCATTGCAGCCTGCGAGAACTGGTAGGGTTCACACTCTGCCTTTAGGTTTCAGTGTGAGGTTCTTGCACCTTGCTCAAGGGTCACCTGCGAGAATCAGTGATTCTCGCACTGTGTAATACTACCAGCCTATGAACCCCATTTTTCAAAAGTTTGGATTTGATTTTTGGTATTTTCAACTACCCAGATCAGTTTGATTACCTCATAAGAGTTTCTTGGACCATTGATTGATATCTTTCTTGTCTTCATTTGCATGCATGAACAGTCTTAGTATTTCAAGGCTCTTCTTGTCACTTTTTTCTTGACTTTCGTTTCTTGACTTTTCTTGGCAACACCATACTCTTTGATCTCATAATCTGAGTGTGTTTGATTAGTTAAGGACCAGTGATCAGTTGAAAGTTGAGTTTTCTTGGTCTTTATCATTTGCTTTGTTTGTAAGATCATTTTTCTTGTGCGATTGAAAAGATTATATTGGTTTGCTCTTTATTTTTATTTTCATTGAAAGAGTTGATTGGGTTTGTTATTGCTTGTTCATTTGGTTTTTGATTTTCTGTACTCTCATTGTCATAGTGTGAGTCCTTTTTGAAAAGTGAACAAAAGTTTTTTCTTTCAAAAAATCATTTTGTCTTTAAAACATTGAAACTCAAATTGTTGAAGTTATTGAAAAAGACACAATAGAGAATTGTTATTGATGCGTGATTCATTACATTTGCATTTTAAAGGAAATTTTGCATTGTAGTTCAAGGTTCATCTGGAAAACTTTTTCTCTCTCCCATATATAGGATTCATTGAATGCAAAGTGATCTATTTCATTCTCATCCATGCATTGTTGGGTCAGAGTCATACAACATAAGTTTCACTTCCGTTTTCCTTTGAGTAAACAACAACTCTTAATAACACTGCGTAATCATAAAATTTATCTAGTAACTCTTTTCTAGGGATCTATTACACCAATATTTAGCTAGGCTAGCGCTTTGGAGTAGGAAGAGAGATACACTCTCCAAAAGTACAAAACACACAATAGCATCTTGTGTTAGGGAGTGTTAAATTCCATTTTCAACATTCTGTCCTGGGAAGCCCTTCTCACACAAGGGTCAAACACTAGGTCGCATTGATATTGGCAGACTTACTCACCCTGCTTTGTTGATATTAGTGTAGAGATTGTACATATTACGGGGATCACTCGGAGGTATACCCACAATGATGAGTGGTAGCCTTTTGAGTTGATTGCGGGCTAGATACCCTACCCTTGCGTGTGGATCGGACTGTCAACTGTTCCCCTGGACTTTATTGTTGTTGGTGGTGACCTTAGAGGCCTACCTTTCTAGGTTCTTACCCGAGGTGACTGTGGAGGGGAAAGTCTTCATGATACCTGGAATTGACGTTGACCAGACTCACTCGGGCTCCTTGGAGGGTATACCCACGATTATGTGTGGGAGCTTGCACCAGGGTGTAAGTCCATTAAGCAGGTCGTCAACGTAAATTTTCCAACCTAGCCCCACCCCTTCTCGTCTCGTTGTTGCGACGTTGGATTTCATCACCAACTACGGGCTTCGAAATTAGAAGGTCTTGTTTGCTTGGTGTTGCTTCCTAGATTTTGTTTACTAGTGTGTTTTGTTTGTTTCTTGAAGTGGACCATAGGATTTTCTCCATGAAGTTTGTCACTCATATACAATAGCTCCTCCACGTCGTTCACGTAGAATGCAGGGTTTATCTCCAGAGCATTTGGAAGGTTCTCAACCCTTACCCATGATCACACCTGGAGGCTCTCCTCGACAGAGTGAAGTCCCAGTCGTCACCATCCCACAAGTGGAACGCACTGACTCTCTAGAACATTTTCGCATTACCAACACTCGAGAGGACTTTAGACTTAACCCTGATTCTAAGAGACGTTATATGCGAGCAGACTCTTCCGGAGACTTAATTGTTGTGTATTCTGGATCTCTGACTGGACCTTTTCCTGGTATATAAGGCCAAGATCCTTTTTGGTCTACAGGTGTTTTTCGGCGAGACCTTTTTGGTCCAGGTTCACCTTTGATTTCTGAGATCAATCCTCCTGTGATTTCCGAGATCTCTAATCTAGAGACAGTACCATTGACTACCGCTTATCACTTTACTGTCCCTGTCGAAATGGCCCATCTCGCAACTACTACGAGTGTTTCAACCGGGTTTCCTGCGGTTAGTCTTGCTCCTATCAACACACCACGAACACCCAACGTCAATTTGACACTAACACCTGGATACCGTGCATTGAATACTTCCATTCCTACTCCGATGCAAACTCCATCTGGCTCTCCTAGTGGTCCTTCCTCTTCTGGGCATTTTCTTCCCGGTTTTGTTCCAACACTCCCTCAATTTCCTTTTGGAGGACCTTCTTCATCCTCTACTGGCAATCCTAATCCTAGTGGTGCTATTCCGTCATTCACTCCAACTTATCAGTTTCCGGTTGGTGGCCAGTCTCAACAAGGTAGTATAACTCAACCCCCTCTCAATTGGAAAATTCCAATTGGAACATTGCCCTCAATTGGTACACCACCTTCAATGGGAGGGGAAACCCCACCTTATGGGTAGAACATACCTCCATCCTTGGCCCAGTATTGGAATCAGTTAATCCAAAATCCTCCTCAATTGACTGGGGGGCAGCAGTTTCCAGCTGCGTCAGTCACACCCCCTAGCATGGGCCAACCATATCCCGGTTCGTTCAATCCCATTTGGGGGTCGAATGCTCAAACTCAAGCCCTTTTTCTAGGGTATAATCCGATGATCTACTATCCTGTTAAACCACCACCGAATATGCCTGGATCTTCACATTATATGCAGACTGCTTATGGGCCTACTGGTTTGCCAACATGGCTTCCTCCCCAAAGCCACCAGTACCCGCAGGTGAATTGACAGCTACCCTTTCTCGCCACTTTGGATCTTCCAGATTTGTCAAGGATTTTAAATGATCTTATTCATCACTCTCCCCAATGGCCTGTTATACCAGCCAAGCTTCCATCGGATATTCCTAAATTCGACGGCAAAGTGGGAGAGGACTCAAATAATCACGTTATGACTTTTCACCTATGGTGTTCATCCAACTCATTGATGGATGACTCTATTCGTTTATGTATTTTTCAAAGAACCCTTACCGGTTCTGCTGCGAAGTGGTATATCGAATTGCCACGAGGTTTCTTCTCTGATTTTAACACCCTAGCTATGGCTTTCCTTACACATTACCAGTTACCGATCCATTATGACACAGAAACTGAGATTTTTACTTCCTTCAAACAGACTAAAGGCACTCATATATCTGATCACATCCATGAGTGGTGAAGGAGACGACGTCTCATTAAACTTGAGCTCCTCGATCAATTACTGGGAGAATGGTTTACAAAATCATTTGTAAACGAAATTGGTAAGGACATTGCCATGGGTGGCGTCATCACAGAAGAGCAGGCTATAAGTCGTGCTCAATATCTTGACCTTGTTTATTCACAAACGGGAACCCTTTACGATTTACTACCTGAATTACCTCGTCCTAATACTTCCAGTACTTCAACTGCTCCAGTTGCCTCGCATGCAGCTGACGGTGTGATTGGTACTTCCCAAGCTCAGTCACATTCTGTTTCAAGCACAACCCCTAAATCTACTTCTTCTAATGTTCAAAATGCTCTGTCTCTTGCCACTCCCAGCAGAAAAAATTCTGAAGTAAATGTCGTCCAATCTACCCCAACTGGTAAAAACAAATATAAGAAGGGGAGAGGCAAGAATAAGGAGGGAAAAAATAATCCTCAAGCAAAGAAAACTAAAACTACCCCTGTTGATGATTGGGATAAGCGCAAGCCACGATATCCTTGCCTTATATGTGGTGATGATCACTACATGAAGGATTGTCCACGACGTGCCGAGGTCACTAAGTTCCTTCAGGGAGCCCCGAAACCACCTGCACCGACTGTCTTGTCCCAACCCTTCCCGTCTCAACAACAGGCTCAGTTGGTCATTCACGATCAACCATCCTCTTCTAATACATCATATGTTTTGATGTGTACTGGTGATTCTAAGAAGAATAACGTTGCACTCACGACTCGAGCCAAAGATTATTCTCCATCTAAGGAGAAGGTTGATGATTTACCTCCTTCTTTGGTACAACCCTCTCCCACGACTCCACCTACCAATGGCCCTCTTCATCTCGAACGACCGAGCCTCGACATAGTTCTACGACCCCCCCCCTAAGGGTGTCATTCGGAAATCGGATTTCAATCCTCATGCTCGTGCGGCCCAGAACTACAGCATTGTTGAATATCTGGCCCAAGCACCTTCTGCGATGTCAGCCCTTGAAGTCCTTCAAACTTGTCCCGCACAATGGAAGGCACTGTTGAAATCTATCGGTGGAATTGACCCGACGGACACGAATTTAATAATATTTTAATTAGACGATCACATTCCAAGGTTACCCCCTAAACTCACGTTCCAAATACAGGTTGTTGTCTCTGACAAGAACATTTGTCGAACTGTTATAGACGAGGGTGCCTCGACGTGTGTCATGTCTTTTGCTTGCTGGAAAGCCATTGGCTCTCCTTCTTTGAATGAATCACAAAACACTCTTAAAGCCTTTAATAGCTCTGGTTTTAAGCCCTACGGTGTTCTTCCTTCGTTGCCCATCACTTTAGAAGGTAAGACGGTCCAAGTTGAAGTGGAAGTCTTTGACGCTCCCCTTGATTATAATCTTTTGCTTGGCTGCAGCTGGATCAATTCCATGCATGCCATTGTTTTGAAACTTTTTCGTGTAGTACGTTTTCCTCATCAAGGAAAGTTTGTTACCATCGACCAACTCACCTTATTCAATTATGATACTCGTACTGGAAACGTACCGTTTATTTCTAAAACCCCGTCGGGTTGTGAGAACGTTGGTGTAGGCCTTCTAAAGGACTCCTCGTTAATGGGTACTTTCCCCATTCCACCGCCCGATGTTCCACGCTCGTCTATTGCTTCTATCAATATGATCTCCACTTTGCCTCATGAACTTCCTGCGTCTCACGACCCCTGGATAGTCCATGACCCTAGAGATCATCTTCGTTTTGGCGACGAAATGTCGTTAAGTCCGGTTGATTCCGCCTATCAGGCCATTCAATCGGAAACACCTTCTACCTCTTCTCTTGACGAGTTGTCTCCCGATCCTTTTTGTGTTATTTTTCCCACTGATGATATGATCATGTCCGTCATGGAGGACACCCCTTGGGATGATGGGCATCATTGTTCCATACTCTTTCTGGAGCAGCATACTCTTGAGAACTACCAATGGATTTCGACCCCGTCGACCGTTGTCGTCATCTCGACCGTTCCCGAGTCTACACGCGATGTGTTTGTTGAAGGGAACTTAAGTAATATCTTTCCCACGATTCCCATTGACATATCTATCAAACCTGGAATCGTCAAAAATGTCCATATTGGAGCTTCGTGTTACCCTGACGAAATCGTCACATATACGTCCATGTTCAAAGAGTTTCGTGACATATTCACTTGGAGGTATGAATAAATGTTGAGTATCGACCCTGAAATTGTGATACATGAAATTAAGACATATCCTGATGCTAAACCCATCCGGAAACGCCTTCGTCCAGTTAACCCACGTAAAGCGGCTGCTATAAATCTCAAATTCAAGAAACTTCTGAAAGTCGGCTTTATTTATCCGGTGGCTCTCACAGACTGGGTTTCCAATCTTGTCCTGATTGACAAGAAGCAAGGTACAATTCGTGTGTCTGCTGATTATAGGTATATCAATAAATCTTGTCCAAAAGACAACTTTCCTACCCCTTTTGTCAACCAGATTGTCGATGACTACACCGAAAGTGAAATCTTCTCTCTCATGGATGGTTTCTCCGACTATAATCAAATTAATATCATTCCTGAGGATCAACATAAGACTAATTTTATTTGTCCTTGGGGTACTTTTGCCTATAGGAAACTTCCTTTTGGTCTTAAGAACATTGGCGCAACTTTTCAACGTGCTATGTCTTATGATTTTCATGATATCAAACACATCGTTCAGCCATATTTGGATGATTTACCCACTCATTATATGCGTAGATTTGATCACCCAACCCATCTCCAGGCCATTTTCATTCGCTGTCGGTTCTACCGGATCCGTTTAAATCCTCATAAGTGTGTTTTTTGTGTGGAATCTGCCCATCTTCTAGATTTTATCATTTTGCATCAAGGGATCCGGGTGGATCCATTGAAGGTTGAGGTGATCCTTAATCTCCCTCCTCCTTCTACACTTCGATAGTTTCAAAGTTTGCAGGGGAAAGAAAACTTTCTTCGTCGTTTTATCCCCAATTATGCCGAGATCACTCGTGGATTTAAGTGGCTTTTAAAGAAGGATTCTGAGTTCGTCTGGGACACCATTGCCAACAATGCTTTTGAAGCTTTGAAGTTGTCACTAACGTGAGCTCCGCTTCTCTTCCCCCCCGATTACAGTCACAATTATTTCATTTACCTTGCTGCCTTGGATTACACCATTGGTATGGTTCTCGTCCAAGAGGATGATGCACACGATGAACATGTTATTTACTACTTGAGTCACAGTCTTACGCTGACTCAAATCAAATATCAACATGTCGAGAAACTGGCCTTGGCTGCCATTTAAGCCGTCCAAC
>ML784883.1:196406-211266 GCA_009831015.1 Picea engelmannii | reverse complement strand
TTGCTGGCTTCTTCAAAACAGTTTGGTTCAATTGTAGATAAGAGTGCTAGGTGTGTTTGTTCTGGTGAACGGATTTTTCTTCTAGTCTCAACTCCTGCATCTTTGTTTCCAATAATCTGATCTAAAGGATGATTCTTTTGTACACATTTGCTAGGTGTCTTTGGAGATACTTGTTGAACTTGCTCTTCTACTTCTGTCGGATTCTCTTCATCTTTATCTTCATCTTCCTCTTCTTCTTCTTTTTCATCTTCTTCTTCAAAAAGTTGTTCCATTGATTTTTTTTCTTATTTCTTTGATTATGGTCTGCTTGTTTCATCAATTGTTACGTTGATGCTTTCCACAACTTTGTTTAATCTTAGATTGTAACACTTGTATGCTTTCCTTGTACTTGAGTAACCAACAAGTATTCCTTTGTCCACACAAGAGTCAAACTTTGATGCAGGAGCATCTCTCCATGCAGCCAGCCAGCCAGTCAGCCACGTCAACGCGCATGCATTCAAAGTTGAAGGGAGGCGCAGCCTCATTTGAATTTGAAATGAATGTAATTTAAATTCTTAGGATGGTGAGCCAGGAAATCCATGCCTTTGCACAGGCTGTAGATAATATAGGAATTTAATGTGTGTCATGGCTGAGATCTAGATCCGATTCTGGACTAGAAAGCCAATTGATTGTAATTTATTAGAGTAGGTAGACCTGGAGGGAAGCGCTCGATGAGCCCTCAGGTAAAAGATATTTTGATATCTCATTTTGAGTTAGTCAAGTAGAGTAGAGAAGATCCAGAGAGAGCTCAGGAACACCATTGTAAAGATACAGGCATTTTCGCCATTTATAATACAAACATCAGTTTCTCCTCCATGAGTTCTGTATTTTATGGATGTCTATGAGTGTTCCCTTTATTCTATAAATGTATGTTGTGGTTGTATGTTTGCAGGGAGTTTGTTTGATTTCAGGTTGAAGGTCTTTGAGGCTTCACACCAGGAGGGTGTGACAAAACGCTGAGAGTTCTGAGAGCCATGCACAGGAGGATGCATTTCTGAACACTGCGGGTTCAGACAAAGACGTGTTGATGCACAGATGCTGAGGTCAACAACTCAGAGGAAGAAGACCTCAAGGCTGTTGAATACCTTGGAGGCAAGGCTTTGTAGCTGAGACACAGTTGCAGACAGAATCACTGAGGATTTTGTAGAGCTCTGCCAGGTGGGCATTGAGCATATGCATAGTGGTGCAGTTGGAAGAAGAACTCTGTTGTGAGTTCAGAAGACCAGAATCACTGAGGATTCTGAGAAGCTCTGCCAGGAGGGAATTGAGCGGGTGTACAGTGGTGCACAGAAGGAACCCAGAACTACCGAACATTATGTGGAGAAGAGATACTCCGCCAGGAGGGCGTCGAGAAAGTGTGCAGGTAGGCACAGAGGTGAAGAGAACTCTTTGAGTTCTGGAACTGAAGGAAGAGTCCACTGAGGGATTCTCTCAGGGTTACTGAATACCCAGAAGCACTCAGCCAGAGGTTGTTGAAGTGAAGGATAGCCAGGAGGGCATCCATTTCATTCTCCATCTGAAGGAGAAGAAGGACAAAATCCCTCGAAGGGGTCTGAGTATTTATGCAATCTTAGGAGAGATAGAACGTTGTGCGCATGAGAAGACTCTACAGGAGTGTAGGAGTTGGGAGAATCCTCTAAGGATTCTAGAGTAAGAAGCTCAGGAGGAACAGCGCTTTTACGCGCATCGGTGAGGCTCAAGGTCAAGGAGTTCACAGAGAAAGGAAGACAAGGCAGAGGCCTTGGAAAATCTAAATTCTCCCAAGTCTGGGAAGAAATTGTGCAAGCTCAGGAGGAGAAGCCGCCATCGTCAGATAGGCAGGAGAGAACAGCTCTGGACCGTTGAAGATTCACGTCCAGGGAAACGCACAAGAAGTGCACAGGAGAGGAGGACCGACAGCCGTCGGATCTCACATAGAAATCCCGACAGCCATTGGATCGGGAGAAGGCACACGATGTTTAGCCTCTGGAGGAGGAGCACACGAGGAGGATTGATCTGAGTCATCATATCGGAAGCAGGTACCCGTCAGCCGTAGGATCTGCAGAATCTGCGAAGAAGTTAAGCCCTCGGAGGTAGGAGGAGAGAAGTCCCAACAGTCATCGGGATATCATCCATCGGAGAATCGGGATTCTCAAGGTCGTAAGAACTGGGACAGTGAAAGTCGCGAAATCCCGACGGGATCTGGACCGCCTATTGGCAGAGGGACACGTGGCGGAGATTAGGCGCCATCGGCATTTGGTGCATTGGGAAATCGGCATTCCCGTGGACATGAGATCAGGGAAATCCCAGGAGAAAAACCCTGATATAATCGGAGTTGTCCATTCAAAGGGACAGGTGTCGGAGATCCGAAGCAAGTCGGCATAAGCAGTCATCGGGAAATTGGAGTTCTCGAGGTCGAGGGAAATAGGACATCAGAAGTCCCGAAATCCCGACGAGATCGGGACCGTCCATTTGGAGAGGACGCGTGGCAGCGATTGAGAGCTACCGGGGAAAGCTCGACTGGAGGCTTCATCGGTAAATAGGGAATCGAGATATCGGAGATCCCGGGAGCAAAGAATTTGTGCATTAGGAAATCGCGATCCATGATTTCCCGACAAGATCTGAACCATTCACTTGAAGGATGCGTGTCAGAGGATCCCAAGGAGTCGGGGTTCGGTATATCGGAGTTTCCGGAGGCAAGAAAATCTTGTAGCTCGAAGTCACGATTTTCGATATCCCGACGGAAAAGCGTGTGGGCCACCCAGGTGCTCAGTGAAGGACAGGTGGTAGATCAAAGGCGGGAGCCAATTTGGAAGGCAAAGCTGTAGTGGGAGCCAACTGTCAGAACAGCAGAGGAGGAGGACAGCACCAAGGTGGAGGACAACTGTCAACTAAACGGAGAATCGGGATTTGGATGATTGGGAATCCCGTAGGAGTTTTCATCGTGACATTGTAAACCCCGTAGCTCCGACAGGATAAGGTAGCGGTCACGGAGATCGGTCACATGAGCCAAGAGCTGAGCCAGAAGGGCTAGCGTGTGGAGACTCGGTACATCGGGGGTCGGAAAATCAGAGATTCGAGGCACAAGGAGTTCGTTCATTTTGAAACCGTGAACCCCGAAACTCCAATGGAGAGTTTGACTACGGTCACACGGAGACAGGTCATATGGACCATGCTCTAATCAGGAGGGCTAGCGCACACAAGGGTGCATCAGGTTTGGAGGATTGAAATCCCAATAGGAAGGTAAGGCCACGGTCGTGGAGGTGTGGTCATATGCGATAGGAGCCAAGCTCAGGAGGGCTCACGCGTGGAGAAAGTTCTCATCGGGGAATCGGAGATCGGGAGTTGGAGAGTGTTGTGATTCTCGACAGCGGGAACCGCGAAACCCCGAACCCCAATAGTGAGTCGGGGATAACCACAGTCAAGTGTTGAAGGCCATGGAGGGTAAAGAAGGACCTGTGGATCGGGTAATTGAGCAGGGATTCCACTCAGGGATCTAGAGAGCCGCTTCGGCTCAGTTAGAAGGAGGAATCGAACGATCTTGTGAGAAGGAGGTCAGGTGAAGAGACACTGTGGGGTGATAGGGTGGACCTTCTCTGCATCAACTGGTATCAGAGTTGATATCTCGTCTGTATATTTCAGGCAAGGAGGAGAATGAGGAACTGAAGCACTCTGATACACACGTCAAAGTGGTATCAGAGCGAGTTCTTCTTCGTATATTTCAGACAAGAGGGAAAAAAAAAAAAGAGAGAGAAGAGCAGAAGAAAGACAGAGTTACTGAAGACTCTGTAGGTGGTTGTTTGCAGGTAGGCAGCAATCAAGGAGACAGTCAGTAGGACTGTAGGATGAAGTTGAGCACTCAGGATTGCAGTAGTGACAGCAGCAGATCTGTCAGGGAGGCAGATAGACACAACAAGATGGCTACTGAAGGCCATAAGAAGAAAAGAAAGGCAGAAAATCTTGCCGAATGGGATAAAGAAGAGACTAGAAAGCTCTATGAATTAAAAGCAGACATAGAGAATCTCAAACTGCGGATGAGGCAGGATAAGAAAGCCAAGCAGAGATGGGTTTATGAATGGCCCATGAAGACGTTGAAAGTGAAATGGCCAGTCAAGGAGTTGATGGTCATGAGGTAGCGTAGACTATTGAAGAGATGGTTGAGGTATGCTGAAAACCTTAAGGCCACAGAGAAAGAGATGATTGATCATTGTTGGCCAGAGACTGGAAGAGGTCTCGAGGATGATGATAAAGAGGATGAATTGGGATCGTCTGATGATCTCAAGGAATGCCAGGAGGGCAGAGTAGAAATTCCATATTTCCAAGAGGGAAACAAGTTGAGATCAGCTGAGGATATCATGGGATGTCAGAAGGACAGCGAAGGAATTTCGCATTGCCAGGAGGGAAATGATCAAAGATCATTGCGGGATATCGAAGACTGCCAGGTGGGCAGCGGAAGCGTATTGAACTGCCAGGGAAGTAGAAAAAGTGTATTGAACTGCCAGATGGGCAGAGATGAACATTTGAGACTGTCTAAAAGTCTCATGGACTCAGAGAAGAGTTCAATTCAGCAAGGAGTGTTGATGAAGATGGGATCGATTGATCTCATAGTCTACCAGGAGGGCAGCGGAAACATCCCATATTGCTAGGTGGGCAGGGATGAGCAGATGGAAAAGGATCAGCAAGTGCAGCTGATAGAGGATGAAGATCAGAATGATATTCTGATGATTGGGGGAATTGGGATATTCCTACCATCTGCCCATGAGGAGGCAGAAAATTGTGTTGCAGATGATACAACAACAACAGGGGAACAGTCACAACTGATGATGACTGTCGAAGAAGAAGAATTGGTGCAGACTTTGAAATCTTCCCAAGCAGAAATGAAAGAAGAGAATGAGCATTCGGTGGAATGGCTCAACGCATTCAGCACTGAAGCTGAAGAGACTGCAACGGGGGAGTTTGTAGCAGAAGAGACTGCAACGGGGGAGTTTGTAGCAGAAGATGAGGATGATGAGCATTCTGAGGAATGGCTCGACATTTTCAGCCATGAAGCTGAACAGAATGCAATAGAGGAGGTTGCAGAAGTAGAAGAGGAAGAAGACATGGACAACATTTACTTTGTTGATCTGTGGAATCAACTAGAAGCCCTGGAGGAAAGGATAAAAATGCAGGGCGTGCACATCCAACAGGTAAAGTTGGAAATGGATGAAGATGGCATGGGAGATCATGGTGATCTGCCCAATTGCAGAAAATTTTTGCAGATGAGGAGACTGCAACAACAGGACCAGCCACTGGAGCAGCTGGACATAGAGATAGAGGACATCAGAAAACTGATGTTGAGATCAGTAGACACTGCCAGCAGGGAGCAGCTGAGCATAAGGAAAGAAGCAGCAGCAGCAGGAAGGTGGAGCGGATGAACAGCTCCAAATATTTGTTTGGGATCCAAGAGGATTTCCAACAGCTCAGAGGGGAAGCTCATGAGCAGGAGCTCATGATTTTTGCAGCTGTGGAGTATGATGTAGGAGCATCTCTCCATGCAACGAGCCAGCCATCCAGCCACGTCAGCGTGCATGCATTCAAAGCTGAAGGAAGGCGCAGCCTCATTTGAATTTGAAATGAATGTAATTTAAATGCTTAGGCTGGTGAGCCAGGAAATCCATGCCTTTGCGCAGGCTGTAGATAAGATAGGCATTTAATGTGTGTCATGGCTGAGATCTAGATCTGATTCTGGACTAGACAACCTAGTGATTGTAATTTATTAGAGTAGGTAGACCTGGAGGGAAGCGCTCGATGAGCCCTCAGGTAAAAGATATTTTGATATCTCATTTTGAGTTAGTCAAGTAGAGTAGAGAAGAGCCAGAGAGAGCTCAGGAACACCATTGTAAAGATACAGGCATTTTCACCATTTATAATACAAACAACAGTTTCTCCTGCATGAGTTCTGTATTTTATGGATGTCTGTGAGTGTTCCCTTTATTCTGTAAATGTATGATGTGGTTGTATGTTTGCAGGGAGTTTGTTTGATTCTAGGTTGAAGGTCTTTGGGGCTTCACACTAGGAGGGTGTGACAGAATGTTGAGGGTTCTAAGAGCCATGCACAAGAGGATGCATTTATGAACACTGCGGGTTCAGACAAAGACGTGTTGAGGCATAGAAGTTGAGGTCAACAACTCAGAGGAATAAGACCTCAAGGCTATTGAATACCTTGGACGCAAGGCTGTGTAGCTGAGACACAGTTGCAGACAGAATCACTGAGGATTCTATAGAGCTCTGCCAGGTGGGCATTGAGCATATGCACAGTGGTGCAGTTGGAAGAAGATCTTTGTTGTGAGTTCAGAAGACCAGAATCACTGAGGATTCTGAGAAGCTCTGCCAGGAGGGCATTGAGCGTGTGTACAGTGGTGCACAGAAGGAACCCAAAACTACCAAACGTTCTATGGAGAAGAGATACTCCGCCAGGAGGGCGTCGAGAAAGTGTGCAGGTAGGCACAGAGGTGAAGAGAACTCTTTGAGTTCTGGAACTAAAGGAAGAGTCCACTGAGGGATTCTCTCAGGGTTACTGAATACCCAGAAGCACTCAGCCAGAGGTTGCTGGAGTGAAGGATAGCCAGGAGGGCATCCATTTCATTCTCCATCTGAAGGATAAGAAGGACAAAATCCCTCGAAGGGGTCTGAGTATTTATGCAAGCTCAGGAGAGATAGCACGATGTGCGCACGAGAAGACTCTGCAGGAGTGTAGGAGTTGGGAGAATCCTCTGAGGATTCAAGAGTAAGAAGCTCAGGAGGAATAGCGCTTTTACACGCATCGGCGAGTCTCAAGGTCAAGGAGTTTGCAAAGAAAGGAAGATAAGGCAAAGGCCTTGGAAAATCTAAATTCTCCCAAGTCTGGGAAGAAATCATGCAAGCTCAGGAGGAGCAGCCATCGTCATAAGATAGGCAGGAGAGAACAACTATGGACCATTGAAGATTCACGTCCAGGGAAACGCAGAAGAAGTGCACAGGAGAGGAGGATCGACAGTCGTCGGATCTCACACAGAAATCCCAACAGCCGTTGGATCGGGAGAAGGCGTACGACGTTTAGCCTCTGGAGGAGGAGCACATGAGGAGGATTGATCTGAGTCATCATATCGGAAGCAGGTACCCGTCAGCCGTAGGATCTGTAGAATCTGCGAAGAAGTTAAGGACTCGGAGGCAAGAGGAGAGAAGTCCCGACAGCCATCAGGATATCAGCCATCGGAGAATCAGGATTCTCGAGGTCATAAGAACTGGGACAGCGAAAGTCACGAAATCCCGACGGGATCTGGACCGTCCATTGGCAGAGGGACACATGGTGGAGATCAGGCGCCATCGGCATTTGGTGCATCGGGAAATCAGCATTCTCGTGGACACGAGATCGGGGAAATCCCAAGAGAAAAACCCCGATATAATCGGATCCATCCATTCAGAGGGACAGGTGTCGAAGATCCGGAGCGGGTCGGCATAAGAAATCATAGGGAAATCGAAGTTCTCGAGGTCGAGGGAAACAAGACATCAGAAGTCCCGAAATACCGACAAGATCGGGACCGTCCATTTGGAGAGGATGCGTGGCAGCGATCGAGAGCTATCGGGGAACGCTCGACTAGAGGCTTCATCGGTAAATCGGGAATCGAGATATCGGAGGTCCCGGGAGAAAAGAATTCATACATTAGGAAATCGTGATCCGCAATTTCCCAACAAGATCTGAACCGTTCGCTTGAAGGACGCATGTCAGAGGATCCCGAGGAGTCGGGGTTCGGTATATCGGAGTTTCCGGAGGCAAGAAACTCTTGCAGCTCGAAGTCGTGATTCGCGATATCCCGACGGAGGAGCATGTGGGCCACCCAGGTGCTTAGTGAAGGACAGGTGGCAGATCAAAGGCGGGAGCCAATTTGGAAGGCAGAGTTGTAGTGAGAGCCAGCTGTCGGAACTGCAGAGGAGGAGGACAGCGCCGAGGTGGAGGACAACTGTCAACTAAACAGAGAATCGAGATTTGGACGATCGAGAATCCTGTAGGGGTTTGCATCGTGACATCGCAAACCCCGTAGCCCCGACAGGATAAGGTAGCGGTCACGGAGATCGGTCACATGAGCCAAGAACTGAGCTGAAAGGGCTAGCGTGTGGAGACTCGGTACATCGGGGGTTGGAAAATCAGATATTTTGGGCACAAGGAGTTCGTGCATTTTGAAACCGCGAACCCTGAAACTCCGATGGAGATTTTGACTGTGGTCACACGGAGATAGGTCATATGGACCATGCTCTAATCAGGAGGGCTAGCGCACACAGGGGCGCATCGGGTTTGGAGGATTGAAATCCTGATAGGAAGGTAAGGCCACAGTCACGTAGGTGTGGTCATATGCGACAGGAGCCAAGCTCAGGAGGGCTCGCGCGTGGAGAAAGTGCTCATCGGGGAATCGGAGATCGAGAGTTGGAGAGTGTTGTGATTCTCGACAGCGGGAACCACGAAACCCCGAACCCCGATAGTGAGTCGGGGATAACCACGGTCAAGTGTTGAAGGCCGTGGAGGGTAAAGAAGGACCTGTGGATCGGGTAATTGAGCAGGGATTCCACTCAGGGATCTAGAGAGCTGCTTCGACTCAGTTAGAAGGAGGAATCGAATGATCCTGTGAGCAGGAGGTCAGGTGAAGAGACCCTGCAGGGTGATAGGGTGGACCTTCTCTGCGTCAAGTGGTATCAGATTTGATATCTCGTCTGTATATTTCAGGCGAGGAGGATAATGAGGAACTGAAGCACTCTGATACACACGTCAAAGTGGTATCAGAGCGAGTTCTTCTCTGTATATTTCAGACAAGAGGGAAAAAAAAAAAGAGAGAGAAGAGCAGAAGGAAGACAGAGTTACTGAAGACTATGTAGGTGGTTGTTTGCAGGTAGGCAGCAATCAAGGAGACATTCAGCAGGACTGTAGGATGAATTTGAGCACTCAGGATTGCAGGAGTGACAGCAACAGATCTGTCAGGGAGGCAGATAGACACAACAAGATGGCTACTGAAGGCCATAGGAAGAAAAGCAAGGCAGAAAATCTTGTCGAATGGGATAAAGAAGAGACTAGAAATCTCTATGAATTAAAAGCAGACATAGAGAAGCTCGAACTGCGGATGAGGCAGGATAAGAAATCCAAGCAGAGATGGGTTTATGAATGGCCCATGAAGACGCCAAAAGTGAAATGGCCAGTCAGGGAGCTGATGGTCATGAGGCAGCGTAGACTGTTGAAGAGATGGTTGAGGTATGCTGAAAACCTCAAGGCCACAGAGGAAGAGATGATTGATCACTGTTGGCCAAAGACTGGAAGAGGTCTCGAGGATGATGATAAAGAGGATGAATTGGGATCGTCTGATGATCTCAAGGACTGCCAGGAGGGTAGAGTAGAAATTCCAGATTGCCAAGAGGGAAACAATTTGAGATCAACTGAGGATATCATGGGCTGTCAGAAGGATAGCGAAGGAATTTCACATTTCCAGGAAGGCAATGATCAGAGATCACTGTGGGATCTCGAAGACTACCAGGTGGGCAGCGGAAGCGTATTGAACTACCAGGGAGGCAGCGAAAGCGTATTGAACTGCCAGATGGGCAGAGATGAACATTTGAGACTGTCTGAAAGTCTCATGGACTCAGAGAAGAGTTCAATTCAGCAAGGAGTGCTGATGAAGATGGGATCGGTTGATCTCATAGTCTGCCAGGAGGGCAGCGGAAACATCCCATATTGCCAGGTGGGCAGGGATGAGCAGATGGAAAAGGATCAGCAGGTGCAGCTGACAGAGGATGAAGATCAAAATGATATTCTGATGATTGGGGGAATTGGGATATTCCTACCATCTGCCCATGAGGAGGCAGAAAAATGTGTTGCAGATGATACAGAAACAACAGGGGAACAGTCACAACTGATGATGACTTTCGAAGAAGAAGAATTGGTGCAGACTTTGAAATCTTCCAAAGTAGAAATGAAAGAAGAGAATGAGCATTCGGTGGAATGGCTCAACGCATTCAGCACTGAAGCTGTAGAGACTGCAACGGGGGAGTTTGCAGCAGAATATGAGGATGATGAGCATTCTGAGGAATAGCTCGACATTTTCATCCATGAAGCTGAACAGAATGCAACAGAGGAGGTTGCAGAAGTAGAAGAGAAAGAAGACACGGACAACATTTACTTTGCTGATCTGTGGGATCAACTAGAAGCCCTAGAGGAAAGGATAAAAATGCAGGGCATGCACATCCAACAGGTAAAGTTGGAAATGGATGAAGATGGCATGGGAGATCATGGTGATCTGCCCAATTGCAGAAAATTTTTGCAGCTGAGGAGACTGCAACAACAGGACCAGCCACTGGAGCAGCTGGACATAGAGATAGAGGACATCAAAAGGCTGATGTTGAGATCAGCAAACACTACCAGCAGGGAGCCGCTGAGCAGAAGGAAAGAAGCAGCAACAGCAACAGCGCATAAGCAGCAACAGTAGGAAGGTGGAGCGGATGAATAGTTCCAAAGATTTGTTTGGGATCCAAGAGGATTTCCAACAGCTCAGAGGGGAATCTCATGAGAAGGAGCTCATGATTTTTGCAGCTATGGAGTATGATGCAGTAGCATCTCTCCATGCATCCATCCAGCCACGTCAGCGCGCATGCATTCAAAGCTGAAGGGAGGCACAACCTCATTTGAATTTGAAATGAATGTAATTTAAATGCTTAGGCTGGTGAGCCAGGAAATCCATGCCTTTGCGCAGGCTGTAGATTAAATGCAGGGTTCTGAGAGCCATGCACAGGAGGATGCATTTCTAAACACTGCGGGTTTAGAAAAAGACGTGCTGAGGCACAGAAGTTGAGGTCAACAACTCAAAGGAAGAAGACCTCAAGGCTATTGAATACCTTGGAGGCAAGGCTGTGTAGCTGACACAGTTGCAGACAGAATCACTAAGGATTCTGTAGAGATCTGCCAGGTGGGCATTGAGCATATGCACAGTGGTGCAGTTGGAAGAAGAACTCTTTTGTGAGTTCAAAAGACTAGAATCACTGAGGATTCTGAGAAGCTCTGCCAGGAGGGCATTGAGCGGGTGTACAATGGTGCACATAAGGAACTCAGAACTACCGAACGTTCTATGGAGAAGAGATACTCCGCCAAGAGGGCATCGAGAAAGTGTGCAGGTAGGCACAGAGGTGAAGAGAACTCTTTGATTTCTGGAACTGAAGGAAGAGTCCACTGAGGGATTCTCTTAGGGTTACTGAATACCCAGAAGCACTCAGCCTGAGGTTGTTGGAGTGAAGGATAGCCAGGAGGGCATCCATTTCATTCTCCATCTGAAGGAGAAGAAGGACAAAATCCCTCGAAGGGGTCTGAGTATTTATGCAAGCTCAGGAGAGATAGAACATTGTGCGCATGAGAAGACTCTGCAGGAGTGTAGGAGTTGGGAGAATCCTCTGAGGATTCGAGAGTAAGAAGCTCAGGAGGAATAATGCTTTTACGTGCATCGGCGAGGCTCAAGGTCAAGGAGTTCGCAGAGAAAGGAATACAAGGCAGAGGCCTTGGAAAATCTAAATTCTCCCAAGTCTGGGAAGAAATCGTGCAAGCTCAGGAGGAGCAGTCGTCGTCGTCAGATAGGCAAGAGAGAATAGCTCTGGACCGTTGAAGATTCACGTCCAGGGAAACACAGAAGAAGTGCATAGGAGAGGAGGACCGACAGTCGTCGGATCTCACATAGAAATCCCGACAGTCGTTGGATCGGGAGAAGGCGCACGATGTTTAGCCTCTGGAGGAGGAGCACATGAGGAGGATTGATCTGAGTCATCAGATCGTAAGTAGGTACCTGTCAGCCGTAGGATCTGCAGAATCTGCGAAGAAGTTAATCCCTCAGAGGCAGGAGGAGAGAAGTCCCGACAGCCATCAAGATATCGGCCATCAGAGAATCGGGATTCTCGAGGTCGTAAGAACTGGGACAGCGCAAGTCGTGAAATCCCGACGGGATCTGGACCGTCCGTTGGCAGAGGGACACGTGGTGGAGATCAAGCACCATCAACGTTTGGCGCATCAGGAAATCAACATTCCCATGGACACGATATCGGGGAAATCCCAGGAGAAAAAACCCGATATAATCGGAGCCGTCCATTTAGAGGGACAGGTGTCAGAGATCCAGAGCGGGTCGGCATAAGCAGTCATCGGGAAATCGGATTTCTCAAGGTCAAGGGAAACAAGACATCAGAAGTCCCGAAATCCCGACGAGATTGGGACCATCCATTTGGAGAGGATGCGTGGCAGCGATCGAGAGCTACCGGGGAAAGCTCGACTAGAGGCTTCATCGGTAAATCGGGAATCAGGATATCGGAGATCCCGGGAGAAAAGAATTCGTGCATTAGGAAATTGCGATCCGCGATTTCCCGAAAAGATCTAAACCATTCGCTTGAAGGACGCGTGTCAGAGGATCCCGAGGAGTCGGGGTTCGGTATATCGGAGTTTCCGGAGGCAAGAAACTCTTGCAGCTCGAAGTCGCGATTCGCGATATCCCGACGGAGGAGCATGTGGGCCACCCAGGTGCTCAGTGAAGGACAGGTGGCAGATCAAAGGTGGGAGCCAATTTGGAAGGCAGAGCTATAGTGGGAGCCAACTGTCAAAACAGCAGAGGAGGAGGATAGAGCCGAGGTGGAGGACAACTGTCAACTAAATAGAGAATCGGGATTTGGACGATCGGGAATCCTGTAGGCGTTTGCATCGTGACATCGCAAACCTCGTAGCCCCGATAGGATAAGGTAGTGGTCACGGAGATCGGTCACATGAGCCAAGAGCTGAGCCGGAAGGGCTAGCGTGTGGAGACTCGATACATCGGGGGTCGGAAAATCGGAGATTCTGGGCACAAGGAGTTCGTGCATTTTGAAACCGCGAACCCCGAAACTCCGATGGAGAGTTTGACTGTGGTCACACGGAGACAGGTCATATGGACCATGCTCTAATCAGGAGGGCTAGCGCACACAGGGGCTCATCGGGTTTGGAGGATTGAAATCCTAATAGGAAGGTAAGGCCACGGTCGCGGAGGCGTGGTCATATTCGACAGGAGCCAAGCTCAGGAGGGCTCGCGCGTGGAGAAAGTGCTCATCGGGGAATCAGAGATCAGGAGTTGGAGAGTGTTGTGATTCTCGACAGCGGGAACCATGAAACCCCAAACCCCAATAGTGAGTCGGGGATAACCACGGTCAAGTGCTGAAGGCCGTGGAGGGTAAAGAAGGACCTGTGGATCAGGTAATTGAGCAGGGATTCCACTCAGGGATCTAGAGAGCCGCTTCGGCTCAGTTAGAAGGAGGAATCGAATGATCCTGTGAGTAGGAGGTCAGGTGAAGAGACCCTGCGGGGTGATAGGGTGGACCTTCTCTGCGTCAAACTTTCTCATTCTGCCATCTTCTCTTTTGATGTAGAATTTGCTTCCAAAAACTCTGAAGTGCTTTACATTTGTTGGTCTTCCTTTCCATAGCTTGTATGGAGTTTTATCAGTTTTTTTTCTGAGCATTACTCTATTTTGAATGTGAACTATTGTATGCACTACTTGTGTCCAAAAAATAGCTGTCAACTTTGAATCCATTATCATTGTTCGAGCCATTTCTTGTACTATCCTATTCTTTCTTTCAACAACTCCATTCTGTTGAGGTGTCCTAGTGACGGAGAATTGTCTTTTTATTCCATGATTGCTACAGTAGTCCATAAATTCCTTTGAGGTGAATTCTCCTCCATTATCCGATATTAAGCATTTGATTCTTGAATCCATCTCATTTTCAACCATTTCCTTGTAGATATTGAAATTTTCAAAAGCTTCTGATTTGTTCTTGAGAAAGAAAACTGCAGTCATTCTTGTATAATCATCAACTAATAACATAAAGTATCTCTCACCTTTTAAGCCTTTTGTTGTAGTTGGTCCAACTAGATCAGTATGCACAATTTCCAGTGGTTTTGTTGTTGAATATTCCTTTGATTTGAACCTGGTCTTTGTTTTCTTTCCTTGTTGGCAGTGCTTGCATAAAGTGTTGGTTGGTTTCGTGATATGGGGCATTTCTCTGACTGCTTCTCTTTTGTTGAATTTGACAAGGTTATCAAAATGCATGTGACCCATTCTTTTGTGCCATAGCCAACTTTCATCTTCCTTTCCTAGACAACACTTTTCATTTCCAATTTCACTTAACACATATATGTTGCTTGAAGTTCTTGTAGCTGTAGCGACCAATTTCCCTGAACCTTCTTTTCTTATCTCACACTTTTGTGAATCGAAAGTAACTTTATGTCCTTGGTCACACATTTGACTCACACTTAAAAGATTATGTTTCATATCTTCTACTAGTAGAACATTTTCTGCCTTTTCATTCTTGTTCCCAATTGGGGTTGTGCCTTTTCCAATGATTTTTGCTGAATCATCATTTCCAAAGGAGACTAATCCATCTCTTTCCTCTCGTAATGTAAGAAACTTGTCTCTATGACCTGTCATGTGTTTTGAACATCCACTATCAACATACCAACCACGTTTCTTCTGTTTAGCTTATAGAGAGACTATGCATTCTTCATTACTATACTGATCTTGCTTTCTTATCCATGTCATTTTCTGAGATTCTTGTTTGTGACTCTGTTGAGGTTCTTTAGGAGGGACTGTCATTCTACAATTTTTGGCCATGTGTCCAAAATTTTTACATTTGTAACATTCCACTTTAGTGCTCAAGGATTCAAACCTGTTGTAACTTATTCTCTGTGTTTCACTAGGTCTTCTTGAATAACCCCTTTGTGTATGGCTCTCAAAGTAGTTATTGTTCCTATTGTTAGCTCTGCAATTTACAGCTTTATGTCCAAAATTAT
>ML784883.1:176099-186746 GCA_009831015.1 Picea engelmannii | reverse complement strand
TCATTTGTAAGGAAAGCATCTATTTGAGGACCTCAAGAGCCTTCCATTGGAGAAGGAAGGGACCCAAGTCCCCTTTCCCCTTTGTGTACCTCTGGATTTCACTAATCAGATCAGCCTATCTATTGGTGAACTTGTTCCATTGTTATTTGTTTTTAGTTTTTGTTTTTATGCTCATGTTGTTATTTAGTTCTTGTTTAATTCTTGTTCATACCTTTACTATTTTCTTTCTAACCTTTTGCATTACAGCTGTCATGACTAGAAGAGCCCAACTAGGCATGTAAGTGCTCACTTTTTGCTCACACATTGACGAAAAGAGCACGAACAAAGAGGAAGGGAAAAGTATTTTCTTTATTGGAAGCATAATGAGTCTCCCTTGGATAAAGCACATATGTCCATTTGTTCGTCAAACTATGAGATGTAATACGACCTTATGAAGTTGTTCTCACTACATAGAGTTGTGTCCTCCTCCGTTTGGTTATTCTTCCAAACATATGGAGAGTTTGCATTGCCTCCTGCTTCGTAAACTTATGATTAATGCCATGCTGCCTAAGTCTCATCATTTGTTGTGTTGTTGTCCAAGGGAATTTTCTACCAAGCCTGAGTTGGCCCCTCTACAATTTGTCTCTTGCCCTCATACCTGACCATCCTGAATGTCCAATCAAGTCTTTGTTCGAAATCAATGAAGCCTTCAGTCGGATCATCAATATTCTCTAGTCCATGACCAACGAGTCATCGAAGACCTCTGGGTAGTGAATTCATACACTCATATTACACTCCTACCCAAGTTAAGAATATT
Organism: Picea engelmannii; assembly: GCA_009831015.1. Taxonomy (NCBI): domain Eukaryota; kingdom Viridiplantae; phylum Streptophyta; class Pinopsida; order Pinales; family Pinaceae; genus Picea; species Picea engelmannii. The sequence continues at coordinate 185,950 of ML784883.1, read as the reverse complement.
TTGAAGTTGTTGCTCGAGCTCTGAAGACCTCATCTCTAGCCATCAGGCCATATCAGCTTCTAGAAGATGGATACTTTATATGTATATCTTTTTTTATTTTGAGATGTAGCTTCGTTGTGTATTGTTCGCGGCTACACTTTATATAGTTATTTGACATGGATATACAATGTATTTGATTGGTAGCCATGATTCTATTTTATCCCGAGCATGGGTATGCCTGCCTCGGTGAGACATTTGTTATTTTGCAGACGATACCTCCCGATTCCTAGTCCCTGGGCTCACTTGTTCGACACATCAGTAAAGATTGGTAATGTATTTCGGCCATTAGATGCTCTTATGACCTCACACATTAGGGGGCATCTATTATAACCCTAATTTGTACCATACATGCTTACCTGGCATCAAGCCATCTCAGATCCCTTCTTTGCCAAAGCACTACTGAACAACTCTTTAAAAAACCTCTTTTATAAGGACCCACACGCCCTACTCCATTAATGCATGCGTGTACACGCTAGATGACCTAAAACAGCCCGCATGTACCTACAAAAGCACGAAAAAAGGAAATTTGTTGACGGAACACATAGCTTTGGGTGAGTTAACTAAATCTTCTGGCCATGCATGGCTAAGGGTTCGTCCAAATACCTAGATTATTCTACCCTATAAAAGAAGGGTTAGGGGCCCTATTTGGAAGAGGAGAATAAGAGTAAAGAAACTCTGCCCAATTGTACATTCCCATTGTCCCAACCCTTTAGCCATCCTTGTGCAAAGAGAGATACAAAGAAAATAATTTGGAGGACATTTGAAGAGGAGCCCAGGATCAGGTTCACGGAGTAGTGGCCGGTCTTGACATTGTAAGTTGATTCATTAAAGTTAATAATAAAGGAACGCTTTTCCCGTCCCACTATATGAGTTCTTCATAGTTTAGTGAATATATGTTTGAATCTCTAACCCATTAATATGTAGAACAAATTCATCTAGAGTTTTTTGCTTGTTTTGTACACAGGTCAACCTTGGGAGGATAGCTGCTAACAAGCGATCAAGCGTGAAGAAGGATCGACATCGAACGTCCGGAACAAGGTATGTTCGTTTAACCATCTATTTGCTTGAAAGAAATGGGGATTAAGTCTAGGACGACGGTAGAAAGTAGGATTATTTCGGTCTTATATGGATGCATAATATAACCCTAAATGCTAGTCCGTAGGGGGATTTCCCACCACAACATCTGGTGTGATAGAGGCAGTCCTTACAGATTCACTGTCTATTTCATGAACCTCTTCAGGCTTCTTTATTTTGCTTGGTCCCGGTGTATCTGGTACAGTCTCTGGGCTATCAATATTGGAAAAATCTGCGGGGTTTGATGTAATGAGAAGGTCAGCTGACCAATCCTTGGTGATATCTTTGATGTCTTCCTTGGTCAACTTGTAATAAGACTGCAACTATTGCTTGTGTTCATCAGCTCGCGTTGTTATATAAATGAAGTGGTGATTTGCACTAAACTTCATTAAGGGTCTAAATCTGTGGAGCTTGTTAGGGGTAATGCGAGGCGTAGCCTGGATGGCGGTATTCAATTGGTTGTAGTATACGTGGAAGATGACATTCGACTGCCATTTCTTGCTCATATCGGTCGAGTACCACAGGGTACTGAACCTCGCAGCCAAAGGTTCAAATGGCTCGGTCTCTGGGAAAGTGGCACCCTCTGGCATCTCCCATGCTATGAAGGTGATCAGTATGAGAAGCCAACTGAAATGGAACTCATACCCTTGGTCTTGCGCTTCCCTGCAATCCAGTTCGAGTTGATTCACCAAGTACTTTGCCCAATTCATTTGAAGTCCTTTTGCGCACTTCCCTATGAGATCAACTACAAATCCAGTTACTTGGATGGGTCGGTTCCTGCAGACTAGCTTGCCTGCGATCAACTAAAAGGCAAGGTGCACTGCGCCACTCTGAATAGAGGCTACCTTTTAGCCTCGCATGCTCTTCTCGACATCTCCATAGGTTTCTTTGATCTTCGTTGTTAGCGCTCTTTCTGTGGTCTTTCCAGGATAAAACTCATGTGGGTCAGGGCCCTGTATGTTGAGTACTGTGATCCAATTAATCAAGGTTGGATCCACTGTGACACGGTGATTCAACCACAATTAGCCTCCATGATAGCAAGACAGAAGCAACTTTACGCACGCATCCACCTCCTGGTGCCTGCCAAAGTGCGAGATCTTCATGACATTCAGGAATGTTGACTATGCGAGGTTCTGGGTCCAAGACTGCGGGACGATCTTCAACTTCTTTCCCTTCATATTCTTTAGATACTTGTGTGGGGTGAGCATACTGTAGACTTTCCTGTCGCCGAGGTTGAATTCACTAAACTTCAACATTGTGAGCTTGTCCGGATCGACACAAACTGTGCGCACCCCTTTCGGCAGGCACGCAGTGATCATAACATACTCAAAATCTCGAGGCACACTGTCACGATTGATTTCACCACACAGAGGGGGTAGGTAAGCGGGCAAGATGCTCCGAATCAGTTTAGCATTCACAAGATCATCCTTATGCTTCGTTCGCTTCTCATCAATCTGTCGGGATGGTCTGGCTCAAGCAGTGGATGGAGAAGTTGCTACTCCTCTTGTCGATGATGCTTGGACTCCAGTGGACATTCCTCTTTCTGACATGACTCTCTCAGACATTAAATCAAGGAGGACCTCTGTGACGGATTCTTCAACTATGGTGAGCTCGTCGGACATATGCGTTTGGGAAAAATAATTGGGGTCACGATGATCTCAGGTACTGCACTAGGGTGAACAATCAGATCACAATGACCACTGTATACAATCACTAGTTCTGAGGGCTTCAAATTCTCAGTTGGAAAAAGTGTTCTTCGGGCATGGCGCGAAGAGATTAATAAGAAATTCGGCAACGGTCTGCTTGCAATGGGTATGAAGCTTAATCTCCACCCTCTTCTTACTTAACTTTCTATCCTTCTTCCCAATAATCTTCAACTCGGTCTATCTTTTTCCGTTCTGATTCCTATCTTCTTTTAGCATAGTCACTGCGCGTTGTTGAGATTCTCTCCGGGATAATAATTCTTCTTTCTCTGGGATAGGTTCTTCAGTCTTCTACGATCCTTCTAACATTCTTTCAGCTTTGACATTGGGGTCTCTAGTGTCAAGGAGCTTCGATCTGTTCTTATGTTCTTCAATCAATTGTACAATCTTCTTGGTCATAAAATCTTTTAATTCTTGTATCTTCTGTTCCAAAACTTTTGTTTCTTCCTTCTGGCTAACTTGGTCTTTGTCAATCCAAGGTTTTCCAAGTAACATAGTAAACGGGACGTTGTCCTCAATAAATTTAATAATCTCAAAATATTATTCAGTCGAAGTTCCATTAGCTTTTGTAGATATCTGAGTGAGCCTTCCACAAAGGTTTACCAATTTTCCTCTAAAGAGTCCTATTCCTCCTAGTGAAGGGATCATGGCAGGATTCCCTATAGCTTCCCACGTTCTCTCGATCATGATATTCATCTGTGTTTCCTCATCTAGAACACAATCAATGTCAAAGTCCCCTATCCTTACTTCGATGCATTCTTTTTCTTTAAATATCTCTAATAATCTGACATGTCGGTGTTCATCCAGGGTTTCTTTCATCTGAATTAATACTTTCTCTGATTCTTTCTGAGGTTCTTCTATCTCTGGAGATGTCTTAGGATTCAGATTCATTTATTTGAGCCTAGCAATCATTCTGGGGCAATCCAATACTTCATGATCTAGATCTTTGCAACAAAGACAACTAAGTCCTCCACCAGGGCATTCCTTAGCTAGATGTCCCAGTTTTCTGCAACTATAACAGAGGGTTAATCCTCTCTTTCTTGTAACTGATCCCCATCCTCTTCTATACTTAACACCAGGATCATAGGGGCCAATCTGCAACAAATTATTTCTAGGATCCTGCATCCATTTGTTAGTCCAAACGTTCTTTCTATGCATAGGTATAACATATCTATCACTATTCTTATCAGATCTATTCATATCAAACCGTGTTTCATCTAACAATGCCCTAGTTTTCAAGCTAGGACAGAATCTATCAAGAATACCTAGATCCATGTTCTAGAAACAAAAATTTCCACTTATCTTACTTCTACAGAGCACAAAGCTTTCAAATCTAGAACTTTCTTACCTTTATCAAAGCACAGATCTTACAGATTTTACCTCTTTTCTACAGATCTGACCTCTTTCTTTCAGAAATTCCCACTTTTACCTTTCTTAGAGTACAACGTGTTCAGATCTTGCTTCTTTTATTCAATATCAACCTCTTTTCTTGCAAATCTGATCTCTTTCTTTCAGATCTGACATCTTTCTTTCTTGGCACAAAGCTTCACAGGTTAAGTAGAACATTGTGCACTAGGGAAATAGATCTACGCACAGAGCTTTCTTTGCACAAAGCTTCTTCTTCTCTAGTTCCCAGCAATCACAGTTTCAGGTCTAGGAAATAGACCCATTTATTGGCACAAAGGCAAACCTAGGGTTCAATGCTCAAGACCGCACCAACAAATCCCTAACTATCATCCCTTTCAGCAACACCTGCGAAGCAGATGAAGTCTCACCTGAGGTAGAGGCAAGGGTGGTTGCAAGACTCAGGTGTCTGCAACCTTAGCTGGGACACAGATATGTGATTTTATCCTTATAGTGCGCTCAGCATCGATTATTCATCTATATTCAACATTTCTTATACTTCGCGGATAACACAGAGCATCACAACATTCACTTAGATCTAAGATATTTCAGCACTTAGCAATAGTAAAATAGGTCAGATCCAGTAGATCAGCACCAATCATCTTCATACACATCATATCTAACATTCATACACATCTAGGAAGAACAAAGCCTAAGTAGATCTATCTAAATATATCAAATCACTTAGCAACGGAAGAGATAAACGCATCAAATCAAAGCACAAAGCATAATACACAGATTTGTGTGGTTCACCCCCTCCTTGGGGCTACGTCCACTAGCTCTTCTTCTTTATTAGTGTCTTCAATCGGTTACAACACAAAGCCACTCAAAACCCTTACTTCGCACATGACAGAATATCTGCGTAGCTCGCTAAATCATTGTCGGAAAACCATGAGGTATTTATATTAACCCAAAAACCCTATAGAGAAGTGAAACAAGCCCTTAGTTGGGATAAAAAAAAATTACATTAACCCCAAAAATTACATTAACCCAAAAATTACATTAACCCCAAAAATTACATTAACCCAAAAACTCATTACATTAACCCAAAACCCTAAAAGAGTCCCAAAAGTAGATCGATATCCTGTGATCTCTACTTCGCTTGGCGCCCCTTCTTCGACTAGCTGTCGAAGTCCCGAAATAGGTAAAAATGACCAAGGTTACCCCAAAACTTGGTCAAGGGCCAACAATATGGTAAGTTGTAATCCTTTCCAAGTTTTTGATTTTTGTGATGCATCCTTTCATGATTTGGAAAGTGAATATTTTTTAGAGAAACCCTTGGATTTGGTCAATTTATCATTTGATGAAAAACATGATGATCATATCGATGACCTTCTTCACATTGAAAGGAATAAATGTGATATGACTTGTTTCTATTTTGATGGGGATCCAATTTATGATATTGATGATGACTCTAGAGTCAAGAATGTAGAATTCTAGTCTTTGGAATAGCCATATATGTACATTGATGATTCATATTTTTGGCAACATGAAGAGGACATGTTCATAGGTTTGTTCCAACTACCTAGAGCTGATTTATTACAACCCTCATGGAAATTTACATACATATTTTATGAGGTGAAACAAGCCCTTAGTTGGGATAAAAAAAAATTAAAGTCTTGAAAACCATATCATTGTCGGAAAACCATGAGGTATTTATACGAAGCCTTGGGGAGTGACATTGTATAGGAAAGCCAAGGTGGTAATTTATTGAAGTATGTGGATCAACCTCATGAGATGTAAGGGTTGCATCATGAAGGCCATGCTTGGAGCAAGGATGATCCATCATTGATATATTACAGCCCCATACAAAGATGTTAGAGTGAGCTTCTGGATGCATAGGACAATCTTGGAATTATTTTGTTGCTCTTACTTTCCCTCATGTGTTGGATTCTATGTTTAGTCATGATGTAGTATCTGTACCAACTCATGACCATTTTATTCTTGATATATCCATGTTTTTTTCCATACCTAAGCCCAAGGGGAGAAATTTTGATATTGATCAGATGTTAGGGTGGCTTCATTGGTTGTATGATTATACCTAGAACTTACATTGTCTTGTAGCATTAGGTAGGATAGTTGTAGATCATGTTGTATGTTTCCTTATTGCATCTTGATTATGTTTTATCATTTATTCATTTTTAGTTATTTCTTGATCATATGCATTTATAATTAGTTGTAATTTTAATTTGGTTCCATTTATTATTAAAAAAAAGAAAAAAAAAAGAAAATGAATTTATATGATTTTTTTATTTTTATTTTTAACTTTTCATTATAATGACCCTAACTGAATTCATTCAAGAATGTATGAGCAAATACAAAAATATAAACATTAATCATAAAGTAAAATTTTAATTTTACTCAACTAATTCCAATATTTGAAACATGTAATTAAAGTAGTGTCTTCGCTTAACAACACCATTTCACTTCATCAAAAATAAGTAATTAGTCTAACACTAAATCCAAAGATTCTATAGAGCAAAGCAATATGGTTTACAAGTTCATATCGTCCACTATCTTAAGGTTGCGCAACTTGCACATTTCTTTTAAATGTTGAAGCGCAAGCCACAATTCACATTCAAAATTGATTAGTACCAAACAATAAGTAAAAATGATTAAAATAAATTGTTATTATAAAAACATTAACATAATTCATTTACATCAGTCAAATATACATAAATCCTTAATAGAAATAAGTGGTACGATCTTAATATCAATCAATAATAATATGTATAATGTAATATCATCAACAATTTATTTCCTCTTTCTATTTCTATATGATTTATTTCCTCTTTCTATTTCTATATGTATTTCTATATGTAATTAATATAACATATGTAACAAACTTTAAAGAATATAATTATTATATTCAAATGTACAACATACAATAAACGATCAAGGGGATAAGCATTTTACAAAGGTAACAACATATTCATGATAAACATAGGATTGATTATATATATATATATATATATATATATATATATATATATATATATATATATATATATATATATATNCATATATATATATATTACAATTATTATTAACATTTAACAATGGATTATATGATATTATCAATAAATCTGCCTTCTACGTAGGATTTTGGTAGTGGAAAATGTATCCTGCAAGCAAAGTCTCAAAAAAAAAAAAAAAATTAAACAAGAAGGAAAAGAGACAGAAACTAGTTGTGAGAATTAAGAATCTCCCGGTTAATTTTACTTTTTACCTTCTAAATTGGATCGCAAGCTTCTGATATTTCTATGTGCACTGTGTTGGATGGCCAAAAGGGAGCCATCAGTATAGTTACAAAATCTCGAAGTTATATAGGGTGATGGGGCATTGCAAGTGAGAGTTATGGAATGTTATAAGGGTTGGTTCCGCTCTAAGTGATTTGATATGTTGTAGTGAGATAAGGGAGGTGTGTTAAAGATAAAATATGCAAAACAAACACACGGTGAGGCTACGCTCACTTCTATATTATTCAATGAAGATGGATTACATCTTTATATAGGAAAAGACTCTCCCGAGTCGGCTACATGCAAACCAAAGACAAGTAGACTCCTAACTAAGAACTGACTCTTAACACGCCTACAACTGACTCTCACAACTGAAGCTTATAACTGGCGCTTACAACTAGTGCTTTTAACTTATGCTTTCTCCATTATTTCCAAGTCTCCCCCTTAATGGAGAATGGATTGACTTCTACACCTAACATCTCCCTAAACAATTCAAACTTAATCTTTCCAAGAGGCTTAGTGAAAATATCAGCAGCATTTTCACTAGTATTACAATACATAAGAGTTATTTCATTTGACTGCAACTTTTCTCGAACAAAATGATACTGAGCTTCAACATGCTTTTTCCTTGCATGAAAAATCATATTCTTCGCAATATTGATTGAACTTTGATTATCACATCTGATCATCGTAGGTTCCTTTCATTCTTCTCCAACATCTTGAAGAAGTCTTCTTAACCAAACAACTTCACAGGTTGCTACACACAAGGATTTATATTATGCTTTGGTAGAAGAAAAAGATACAGTAGGATACTTTTTACTGCTCCATGAAACAACCCCGGATCCAATGCTGAACGCATATCCAGTGGTTGATCTTCGATCATCCAGATTGCCAGCCCAATCAAAATCTGAATAACCTTTCAACTCAACATCAGATGAATCAGTATATTTAATACCATAATCAAGTGTACCTTTTAGATACCTGAGTACTGCATTTGCTACATTCCAATGGCTTTCATGAGGTTTCTCCATGAACTGACTTAACACACTCACAGAATATGAAATATCAGGTCTGGTTGTGGTGAGATAATTTAGACTACCCACCATCTATCTATACACAGTGCCATTCACCTCCTTCGAACCATCATCACAAGACAGTTTCACATTCTTTTGCATGGGAACAATAGAAGACTTCCACTGATCCATTTTAAATATCTTAAGTATTTCTCTGATATACTTACTCTGACAAACAAAAGTTTGGCATGCATTTCTCCAAACTTCAAGACCTAGGCAGTAATGTAACTCACCAAGATCTTTCATTTCAAATACCTTTAATAACTGCTCCTTGATTTCATCAATTAACTGATCTGCATTTCTTGTAATTATTAAATAATCAACATATAATGAAATCAATACTATATACCCTTGTTCATCAAATTTGGTATACAGATTTGGATCACTTTTTCTCCTCATAAAACCTTGTTGAAGAAAGAAAGAGTCTATCTTCTCATACCATGACCTAGGTGCTTGTTTTAGTCCATACAATGCTTTATTTAACTTACACACTAAGTGTTCTTTCCCCTTTTCAACAAACCCTTCAGGTTGAGTAAGGTAAACCTCTTCCTTTAACTCATCATTCAAAAATGTTGATTTCACATCTAACTGATGCAACTTCCAATGACACTTTGTAGCTAAAGCGATTAACATTCTGATAGTATTCAATTTAGCTATTGGTGCAAATGTTTCAGCATAATCAATACCTTCTATTTGTGAATACCCTTTTGCAACCAGTCTAGCCTTATACTTATCTCTACTACCATCTGATTTAAACTTGGGTTTGTATATCCATTTGCATCCAATGGGCTTCTTATGTTTAGGCAATTCAGTCAATTCCCAAGTATTTTTTTTCATTATAGATTCATATTCTTCCTCCATTGCATTTCGCCATTCATCATGTTCATTAGCTTCATCAAAATTCATGGGTTCTATGACATTTGAAATGCTACTCATTAGGGCATAGTCTTTATACCTCTTAGGAAGCCGAATCTGTATTGAAGATCTTCTCAACTGATTATCTTCCTCCCCACTTTGTGAAGATCTGTCTTCACCTATAGGTGAACTGTGACTGTTGGAATTGTCCATATCACTGAGTCCTTCTTGTTGTTGTTGATGTTGTCACTGTGGGGATGGTTGTTGTTGTCGCTGCATGGATGGTTGTTGTTGTGTGGGCTGCTACTGCTATTTCTCTTCTTTAACTCCTTCATCAAGAAGTCTCTGCCATTCCTCATGACTGTTGTCGTCATGATTTCCTGCTTCCTACTCATGGAAAAGTACATCTCTACTTGCAAATACTTTGTGAGTAGCAGGATCAAATAGTTTGTATGCTTTAAATT
>ML784883.1:138410-165185 GCA_009831015.1 Picea engelmannii | reverse complement strand
CAGAAAACCAGTGATTTTCTGTGACGTTTTATATCATTTGGACGTCATACTTTTGCATCACATTTTTTAGGGCCTTAAGAGCGTTTTTAGCAACTCAAAAACCACGAGACAAAGGTGTATTGAAGGTACAACATCTCAAATGAAAGAACTCGTAGATATCTTTCTAATGGTGTAAATTGTTCGTCAAACAGAGCTTTTTTTAAAAAGTTACAGCACAAACAGTGGAGGGTAAATTTTAAGACCCAATTAACTTCCAAAAGCCATAACTTTCTGCTCCATAATCAGATTAAGGTACGGGAGCAGTCAATGGAAATATATTGAGCCATAGAAGACATTCCAAGAGATGAATTAAATTTTTAGGCATGTTAAAAGCATTTAATATGGAAAATAAGGCACCTATAGCATTCCAAACCAAAAACACAAATTGCCTTAGAACTTCAACAGGCTGTAACTAGCAGCCCAGAACCCAGAATAAGGTGAAACTTGGACAAAATGCCCATAATATGTTTATGTAGAAACCCAACACCAGTAAATACAAAACAATATTTCTATTAAAACTCATGATCCATGCTTATTCAGTAAACTAATCAAATATTCCATTTAAATAAAATAACTATAATAATTGAATACCATAACCAGAAGAGTAAGATATATCAAGTGATATTTAATCTCTAACTTGTGCAACGTTCTTCTCCCTTAGCCTACTAATCAATAGACTTCACTGGTACCTCCCATCCAATGCTAGGGGTACTCTTCTTCCCCCTTATCCCCCCAAGTCGCAAAGGGGTCACACACAAAAATTCATATCAGTATTTAGCTCAAACTTTCCCTCATAAGGAGAGGCTTCCACCTTATACACAAGACTTGCAGCCCAACTCACACAAGAAAACTAGTCACAAGAAATTTTGACAGCATTTTAGTCATCGAAGAATAAGGTCCCTTCTTCCTTCCTCTTCCTTCCTTTTATAAGGAAATTTGTCTTGACACTTTTCAATCCATGCATAATTAAAGAATTTTTAATAATTTAATTAGATATTATTCACCCTCAACACATGTCACACTTTTTCTCAAGTTGCACATGTTTATTTATTTTTAATAAAAATAATTATGCATTTCCCCTCACATCCACAATTAGTTCCTAGATTTTCTCCTAGTTGTCTCTTAGTTCCCCAATTTTTCCTTTATTATGTCTCCTAACTAATTTATAGTTGGAATTTGATTAGGAATCTTCTCCTACTTAGGATTTAGATTCTAGTTTGAATTAGGATTATAACTCTATGTCAACAACCCATTCTCTCATAAAATAATTTATTTTAATTAAAAGAAATTTTTATTAATTTCATGTACACATTGTGCACATGTGAATATATTTAATTCTCCCTATAATATTTTTATTTAGTCTAAAATTTTCCTTATGCCCCTTATATAAATTCATTTAGACATAACCAATTTAGACTTTGATTTTATTATGTTCTCAGTTTATAATTTAATATAATTTATTTTCTCTTCTAATCAATTCTAAGTATTCGGATTTTTTTATTTTTTTTTTAATTGTCTTCTAGATATTTTATTCCCTCATTAATTTATTCATGCGACATGCCCTTCAAGATGCACCTACAGGCTCCAAGGGTGTTACTCGCCATTTGACTTAGTTTGGAAGTTGTCTGACTCTTGGATTCAATATTCCACTTTTCGACCTTATGTGAGACTAAGGGATTACTAAGGAATAAGGAATATTCCTTATTGTGTGCCCCTCATAAATTATCGTGAGTGACTATCTTAGTCTTCCCTCACAGAATCGTGAAACTCTCAGGAACAAGGTAGTTGTTAACCTTCAGTTCAGGTCATGGAGGGAGTGTTATTATGATGTGTCATGGACGTTGCTACACCTCTCCCTGATCTATCTGATACCTGTGTATGACCTCTTTACTTCATATGTGAGTCAGATTAGAAATCGTCACCATATCTACATCCACTGACAAAATTGTGTTAATAATATTATACATGAAATCCATAATTGTAATCATCATCATAATATAGGCGTAATAAAATCAAGTACTCATAAACAAAGTCAATAGTCCACTCCTTGACTCAATCTGGAGTCCAAGGGGTTTTGTTGATTCCATCAACATCCTCATCGTGTCATGTATCCTTCACACTCAGGAAACCTCATTATAATACCTGGAAATGTTATATATCAATATAATTATTATATCAAAATTTCAATACTCAATGATGACATGATGACATCATTTTTAACTCATAATTCATAACTCGTTTTTTATTTTATTTTTACCTTCTAAATTGGATCGCAAGATTCCAATATTGCTATGTGCACTATGTTGGATGGCCAAAATGGAGCCATCAGTTAGTCTACGATTAGGTGTGAACTTATTGGAGAAGATTAGAAGTAGGAAACGCGGTAAAGATACCTACTCACCAATTTTTAACTCACGGCCTGGAAACAAGGATTTAATGACAACAGATATCTAGCTAAAATATAACTTAAATGCAATACACTACCTAACCAACTCTAAATGATTCATCTCGTTAGAATAGAATATTAGTACGTATGGTAGTACTTATGGATTTAACTACTTAATTATTCAACGAAGGTCACTAAAATCAAGGAGCAAGATTTTAAATGTTGTTATCCATACTGCTCAAGGGATTGGCCTACGGTTGAAAACCTTAAGTGGTTACATCGATATTATTAAAGGAAACAACAATAAATCTCTTTGATCTTAACTTCACTTTTAGAGATCTGATTTGTACGATTTGTTTTTTCAAAATTGGGTGAAATTATGAGAGAAACTTAGATATGTAATTTTCTTGTGAAAAATCATCCTCCAGCTACTACATAAATCAAAAAATTGCATCGTCGTCCGTGGAAAAAAACCTGGAATTTTGCATATTTTAAAATGTTTATATCTTGACTTCCCGGAATCCGTTTCAGACTATTTGTTTTTAACTTGGGTGTTTTTCTAAGAGGAACTCAAATATACAACCTATTTCTGTAAATTTTGCACAGAAATATACATAAATTGTCTAGAAAGTTGCGGCCCTCTTTTTCTTCTCCGAAAAAATCTGCAAAAAAAAAAAAAAAACAATTTGCCCACACTTTTTGCCAAGGAAAGTGATATGATACCACTTGTTAAGTACCAAATACCTGAATACAAAATATCAAAATAGTACCAAATCTATTTGAATACAATCACCACACAAGATATATGGAAATATATAGAAAACCGCCACTTTATTATATCAAACCCTTAGGGTAGGGTAACGCCATACAATGGATCCTATTATGGAAGGGATGTTCGAAAACACAGGTATTCCAATAGAGGATGAACACCTTCAGTAAACACTCACACAACCAGATCAAATATCAACACACCTATGTTTCGACATGGTAAAACCCCTATGGGGAAACATCCACGGCCCCAGCCAACGTGACCACTTGGAGCAGTTTATTAATAAAAAAGGAAAAGATTACAAAGATATTTTACAAGAGATTTCCTCACATTCAATCATCGAAAAATGACCCTCCATTCTCTTTAAATAGATATCATGGACCAATCAGGTGTTAAGCCATGGATCAATGGTCGTTAATATCGAGGATAATATGAACCTTCAGATCACTCTATGTCGGGAACATATCGTGACCGTCAAATTTCCTAACTACAAATGCATACTAATACATACTAAAGAAACACACTAAGAAAAAGACTTTTAGATAACGACACATTAGACCAAGTAGATCTTAACTAACTCCTAAGTGTTTAAATATCCTAACATCCCCCCTTAAGAACAACTTGGGAGAGGATTGAAGGATTTACAATAGTGACACAATAGGAGAAGGAATGAGTCATTAGATCCTATCCCCCCTTAATGACAACTTCCCAAACTCCTAGCATAGATCGAAGTTTGGAAAACTTCGCTTCTGTAAGAGACTTTGTGAAAATGTCTACAACTTGATCTTATGTAGGGAAAAAGAGCACTTCAATAACTTGATCATGAATGAGATTTCTGATGAAGTGCATGTGTAGCTCGATGTGCTTGTTGCGCTGATGTTGAACTGGGTATTTTGTGAGCTTGATGGAACTTTGATCATTGCACCAAAGGTTGGTCAGATGCTATTGATGGAATCCAAACTCTGAAAGGATCTTTCGAAGCCACAAGGCTTCCTGAATTTCATTTAGTGTTGCTCGATACTCTGCTTCTATTGAAGAAAGTGAAATAGAATGTTGTTTCTTACAGGCCCAAGTGACAGGTCTTGAACCAAGGCTGAAAACATAACCTACAGTAGACTTCTGATCATTAGGGTCACCATCCCAATCTGAATCATTGAAACCAACCAATAAAGGATCCCCCCCTAAACTGTAATGTATCCCGAACTGAACTGTACCATGGACATAGAGAAGTATCCTTTTAGTTGCTTTACAATGGATTTCATGGGGTGTTTACATATACCGGGAAACAAGACCAACAGCAAAGGAAAGATTAGGACAAGTATGAGTCAAGTATAAGAGGCTACCAACTAACTGACGGTATAGAGTGGCATCAACTTCGAGAGAATTACAGGTGGTAGTAAGATTGACGCGAGACTGGAAAGGATAAGGGGTTGGTTTAAAATCATCCATGTGAAAGTGACGAAGAAGGTCACAAGCATACTTAGACTGGGAAATAAAAATTCCTTCATTGGTTTGCAAAACTTGGAGGCCAAGGAAATAGTGCACAAAAAGTAAGTCTGTCATTTCAAATTTCTTCTTAAGGCTGGTTTTCACATGGTTTAAAATTTTTTAGTCACTACTAGTAAGGATAAGGTCATCAACATAAAGGACAAGGATTATGAGATGGATTCCTACTTTCTTGGTATAAACATTAGGATCAGAATGGAATCTAGATAACTCGTGTCAATAATAAAGTTCTCCATTTTGGCATACCAAGCTCGGAGAGCTTGCTTAAGACCATAAAGAAATTTATTAAGGTGAAAAACAAGGCTAGAGTCATTCTAGACATAGCCAAGAGGTTGTTCCATGTATATTTATTCTTGCAAACCGCCATACAAGAAGGTGGATTTAACATCCATCTGATGGACCTCCCATTTATGTGAGGAAGCAAGGGAAAGAACAAGGTAGATGGAATTCATTTTGGCTACAGGGGCAAAGGTTTCATTATAGTCAATTCCTTCAACTTGGGAAAATCCGTTGGAAACTAACTGAGATTTGTGTCTTTAAACAATTCCATCGGATGCATACTTAGTTTTGTAGACCCATTTACATATGACAAGTTTTTTTCCTTTTGGAAGAGGTACAATATCCCAAGTATTGTTGGCCATTAAATAACGATACTCTTCATTCATTGTTGTATCCCAATCTAGATGACCTGAACCTTCTACAAATGTCTCTAGATCATGAGTCTCTAAAACTTGAGCGAAAAGAGAAGAAGCTCACTGGAACTGTGAACATGTCTAACGTTGATCTGAAGGATCATAAATAAGATCACCATTTGCTTCTCATGTTGAACGGACCCATCTAGGAAGTTGTGGAGTTGGTGTTGGTTCAGGTTCAAAGGACTCACCTGGAGGAAGGTGAGCAGGTGGAGGTGAATTTTCATCAAATTTAACATCTCTTCTAATAATAATTTCATTACAATGTGATTGAAGAAGTCTATAACCTTTGACATATTCAGAATAACCAAAAAATATACACTTCTCACTTTTAGGCTGCAATGATTTCCTTTTCTCATCAGGGATGTGAGCCCATGCTATACTTCCAAATACATGGAAGTGACTTACATCTGGTTTAATTAGTCTAGGATTCTTCTGATGTTATATTTTTAAGAGTCTTTGTGGGAGTGTGATTTACTATGTAAGCACAGTTGATTGCTTCCGCCCAATACTTTAGACTTAATCCCTTAGATTGGATCATACAATTAGCCATTTCTTTTAATGTGCGGTTCTTTCTCTCAGCAACACCATTTTGTTGTGGTTTATATGCAACAGTGTGTTGTGTTTTGATGCCCTGTGTAGTGTAGTAACTTGTAAAATTATTGTTCACATATTCACCTCCATTATTTGTTCTTTGTTGATTTTTCAATAAGCTAGGCTTAAGCATGAATTTCATTCCATTTTATCATTTTACTTAAACCATAGACAATTTGTTGCAGCAACCAAGATCACAAGAAGAAACACCATGCACAAGTACACAAGAAGTATCCTGGGAAACCCTTCTCAACAAGGGAAGAAAACCTAGACAATCCTTTTCTATATTATTCAAGAGAAATACATTCACCACCAAGAAAACCTAGCACACAAAAGGGTGCTCAAAAACCCTAGAAGACTAGAGCCCAAGAGAGGTGTGCACTTTTCCCAAGTAGATGAACTTGCTAAAAATTCCAAACTCACACAAGAGATATGATTCCTCAATGGGGAATCTACCTTTACTTATATTAGACTTGACATGTCAACATAAGTGTCTATTGGCACAATAGGGCCAACCTCTCTATCTCATAATATAATTAATGTTAACCATATTAATTATCTTTTACATTAATTATCAATTACATTAAGGTGGGGCCGACCTGTACCCTTTACATTACAATTAGGGTTACAGGCAAGTTTGAATCTTGAAAAATATAGCAAGGGATCTCATACACCCACTAGTGCTCAGCCACTAGGGGCACATCCATAGGGATTTCAATATATCTGACTCACTGCATTACACAGAAGAACCACTTCTCACTAGTGCTCAGCCACTAGGATCACGTTCACATGTACTCATCCATAGGCACGTCCACTCAAAAGATCTTATTTCCCATTGTGATACATAGGAGATTCATCTAGAGTTTCATCATCAACTCTCTGATTAGAGGAGGCTAATACATCATCTTCATCATTGTCTCATGACGATGCACCCAACATTTTGGTATTTCACACGTTCGCCTTGTGCTCAGCCACAGGCACGTCCAACTCTGCAGATCTCCTTTATCACTGCATTACACAAGAGAATCATCTATAGTTCTTATCAACTCTCTGTAAGGAGGAGGCCATCTCTACGTTCCAACTCTGTCTCAAATAGGAACCACACACCCCTCTCAGGGGCTCTCTCTCAGGTTTGTATCTTGGAGACTGTCTCACGTAGCTGCAATCATCAACACTCCCTCTAATCTAGGGAGGCATTCTCCATCATGCCAAGTCTCATATGGAATTACTTTGAACTATGTCTTGGCTATATTCATCAACACTCCCTCTCAACTAGAGAAGTATTCTTCATCAAGACAATTTGGTGAAGGCATCTACAATCTGTTCATGTGTAGGAAGGTACAACACATGTATTGCTTTCCTCTGCATGATGTCTCTGAAAATGATATTTTATCTCAACGTGTTTCGATCTATCATGAAACACAAGTTTATCAAAGAGCTTCACACAACTCTTGGTTATCATCATAAGATCCATCTCATGATCAGGTAAATCTATCAGAAGCTTGGGAATCCATATGGCTTTGCACACTCGATGTGACATACTTTTCTTCTTTGGTACTCAAGGCCACAAAGTCTTGTTTCCTAAAGCATCAGGGACCATGGAAAACTTCATGGTAATATAATAATCGGATGTGCTCTTCCGGTCCACTATACTCTCTTCTCAATCTGTATAGCCATATCCCTTCAAACTCAATTTCACAATTAGAGGCATATCTCCTCGTGTGTATCTCAATACATGCTTTATTGTTATCCAGTGAATCTGTCTCGACTGGCTCATGGATTGACTAAGCATATTCACTACATAGCATTAATCAAGTCTAGTGTTTAACTAGATGCATTAATGATCCAATCAGTTGTGGATCAATCATGTTTGAATCATCATCATTAATTTTCTTCAAATCCATCACGGTTTTTTTTGTATTCTGTCATATTGAACTTCTTTAATACTCACATTGTACATTTTCTTTGACTCAGGAAAATATCATTGGTTCTTTGTCATACTTATAGGAAGTAGTGCATCATACTCAGATCCTTCATCTCAAAATCAGAAGAGAAAGCTTACTTGTATCTAACAACAAGGATTTTTGAATAAGTCATCAAAATCAAGCTCTTGTCACCAACACTGTAATAATATAGGTTTGGATCAGCAATACTCTTGCTGAAACCCAAACTCATCAAGAATCCATCCATCTGATATAGTTTCCAACTCATGGATGGTGGTACGGATGGAAGTGTATCGGGCTTACTGGATCAAGTGTCTCATCATAGACAACTCCCTTTGTTTGTGAGAATCTTTTGGTTGTAGATCTCTCTTTGTATTTCTCGACACTTCCATCAGCTTCATGTTTGATCTTATAGATCTACTTTGAAGTTACCATAGACTTCCCTTATCGTCTCTGAACAATATCTTATACATCATTCTCTTAAGATATACTGGTATTATTTTGTTATGGAATCTTTCCATACCTTTTCTCATGTTGCTTCTCCAAGACAAGGAGGCTCAAAATCAATGAAGTGGCTCATGACTAAAGGATAGCTCAAAAATATCTTTTTCTTTCTTGGGGTGTGCCTTGAGGGGCTTGTATGTTCCTCTACCTCCTATAGAGTGAGCCTAGGAAGGCCTTTTATTCCCTACTGCAATATCTCTGTACATATCAACTGGAGCAACTAGATCAGCTATAATAATGTATGTCTCCATCTGAAATGTTGAAGGGGGAGAAGGTATTGTCTTGTTGTCAATCTCCATCTGAGATTCTTTGGATCTTTGAAGGGCTATCTCTTTTTCAAGGACAACATATTTTCTTGTCTCAATCTTTCTCTGACCAAGGATGTAGATCTAGAATGTCTTCGAAGATTCACTTTTTATCCCATAAATGTATCATTTCTCCCTGAAGGGTCTATCTTGGACTTCTTCTCTTTGGGTACATGAAAATGCACTGGGCACCCAAATATCCTGAAGTGTTCAATCTGAGGCTTCACTCCGGTGTAGGTTTCTTTGGGAGTTATTTTTTTCAAAGTTTGGTGAAGAATCTTGTTTTGAACATATATGGTGTCATGCATGCTTCTTCCCATGGAATCATAGAAAGATTATGTTCATGCATTATTGCATTGGTTTTCTCAGTGATGGTTCTATTCTTCCTCTTTCTCAAATAGTTTTGACTCCCTCTGAGTCAAGTGACTCCCTCTAAAGGATAAGCATATTCCTTTGTTCTTAACTTGTCTGGAATAAGAAAACAATAGGAACCAAAACAAGAATATATCCTAAAGGAGAATAATGAGTATATATCTAGAATCAAAACAATTTAAGGATTGTTTTCACAACTACAACACCTACTTGTAATGTATCAAACTTTAGAAATATAGATTAGAGGAATGAAAATTTACAACAATCAAACCTGGAGTCTTCACTTCCAATGTGTTGTTCCTCTAGATGCACTGAGATCCCTCTGGATCCATGACTTAAGCAAAAGGTTCGGTCATCCTACAATTACCCTCATGACAATGATACAAATAATATATATATATATATAAGTGCATACTTGAGGGTGATAATATGATTTCTAAAATGGCGCATGGTTGATCTCTATTCTCTAACATCTTCATGAAGGAGGTGGTCACAGTGTCACCATTTTGTATCACCCACAATAAGTCTTCCTTTGAAGTCTTGTCTTCTAGGAAGTTGCTTGATCCATCAAGCTTATCTTCCATCATAGTTATGCTCATCATAATTTTAGATTCTTCACAACCCCTTGTCAACTTGGCTAGAAAACCTGATGGTTAGGATAGGATAGCACTTTTATGTTTTGTTGGACTTATGACTACCAAAAATAAGCCTTTGAAAGATAGGATAACACTAGTGAGTTGAAGATCTCCTTCAATGAGTTGCAGAAACCCTAGAAACCCTAGGGACAAAATTTAAAAATGCTCGAAATTTCAATATGAATCTTGTTGGAGGTGCGTTGAAGGAGGCCATACACCCCTATGGTATTTTTAGCCCCAACTTCCAAGTTCCAAGTGCTAAAACCTCTTAGAAGATAGGTCGTGCGGAATTTATGGAAACCCTAGGAGGGTCATAGGGTTTTTGCAGGAGAGAGAAGATGGCTGAAATTTTCTTGTGCAATGGGTTCTTCAAGACCTATGCTCTGATACCATGTTGATTTTCCAATAATCTAGGCTTAAGAATTAATTTCATTCCATTTTATCATTTTACTTGAACCATAGATAATTTGTTGCAACAACCAAGATCACAAGAAGAAACACCATGCACAAGTACACAAGAAGTATCATGGGAAACCCTTCTCAACAAGGGAAGAAAAAATAGCCAATCCTTTGCTATATTCTTCAAGATAAATACCTTCACCACCAAGAAAACCTAGCACACAAAAGGGTGCTCACAAACCCTAGAATACTAGTGCCCAAGAGAGGTGTGCACTTTTCCCAAGTAGATGTACTTGTTGAAATTTCCAAACTCACACAAGAGATATGATTCCTGAATGAGGAATCTACCTTTACTTATATTAGACTTGACGTATCAACAAAAGTTTCTATTGGCACAACAAGGCCGACCTCTCTGTCTCATAATATAATTAATATTAACCAGATTAATTATATTTTACATTAATTATCAATTACATTAAGGTGGGGCCGACCTGTACCCTTTACATTACAATTAGGGTTACAAGTAGGTCTGACTCTTGAAAAATATAGCAAGGGATCTCATACACCCACTAGTGCTCAGCCACTAAGGGAAAATCCATAGGGATGTCCATATCGTTGGCTCACTGCATTACACAAAATAACCACTTCTCACTAGTGCTCAGCCACTAGGATCACGTTCACTTGTGCTCGTCCAAAGGCACGTCCACTCAACAAATCTTCTTTCCCACTACATTACATAGGAGTGTCATCTAGAGTTTCATCATCAAGTCTCTGCTCAGAGGAGGCTAATATGTCATATCCATCTCTGTCTCATGACGATGCACCCAACAGTTTGGGATTTCACACATTCACCTTGTCTGTAGCCACATGCACGTCCAACTCTATAGATCTCTTTTCTCACTACGTTACTTAGGAGAATCAACTGGAGTTCTTCTCAACTCTTTGTAAGGAGGAGGCCATCTCTACATTCCAACTATGTCTCATGTAGGAACCAAACACCCCTGTCAGGGTCTCTCTCTTAGGTTTGTGTCCTAGAGAATGTCTCACGTAGCTGCAATCATCAACATTCTTAACTTTTGAATTTGATGTCAAGATTGATTTTCTACAAAGGTATTGTAGGCCAAAAACTTGTCAAAAACTTCACTCTTAAGTTTTAATAAGTAAACCCAAGTACGTCTGGAAAATTCATCAATGAAAGTTAAGAAATACTTGCCCCTAGAAAAAGAAGGAGAAGAGAGTGGACCACACAAATCACTGTGAACAAGCTGCAAAGGGCCTGAGGCATGCCAAGATACATGTTTGTCAAAATTGTCCGAATGATGTTTGCCAAGAACACAACCGGAACAAACACCATCTCTTCATGAAACAAGAGGAAGACTAGTCACTATCTGTTGATTACATAGTTGTTGCAATGAGAAATTGTTTAGATGACCAAACCGCTCATGCCAAAGTTTGCTCAATTCATCGCTATGAGCAACAAAAACTGATGAACAAGATGATGACCCAAATTTGTCAAACTTGTACAACCTAGTAATATCATCATCAATTCTAGTTGCAATAACAGGCTTAGGATCTTTTAGATCCTTGATTACAACTTGGTGAGGTGAAAACTCTACGGTTTTACCTTCACCTAAATGAGTGATTTGATATATTGATAGAAGGTTACAAGAAATAATTGGAACACATAATACATCATTGAAATGACCATTTTCTACTTGAACTGTTCTAGATCCTTCAACACTAAGAGATCTATCATCACCAACAAATATTTTCTTGGTGTTACATTCATTTAGAGAAGAAAATATGTCTCTATCCTTAGCCACGTGATAAGATGATCCAAAATCAATAAGCCACTCATCAAAAGAAGAAGTAGAATTTGTATTGAAGGAGAAACCAAAAGCAGAAAGTGCATGTCCATGAGAAGAAGAAGAAGTAGTAGAATCAATACTAATATTGTGCTTCTTCATCGTTGCTTCTAAAGCTATCATCTTCTTAAAACATTTGGACTCATCATGACTATCTTTATCACAAAAGTTGCAATGTCTGTCGGTCTTCTTACTTTTGTATTTTTCTCCTTTGTCACCATTAGGAGCGGAAGTTATCTAAGTGGGTTTGGGACCCTTATATTGCTTGTTGTTGTGGCGAGGATGTTGCTTCTTGGGATTCTTGGGTTTATCTTTCTGGTGAAAAACTAAGGCTTTGTTGGAGGTACCTGCTGTGCTGATCACTCCAATTTGTACAAGTTTATCTTGCTCTCTAATCAAAGCATCACAAAAGTTCTCAAGATTGGGTTTTTTATAAGCTGTCCCTAGAGCCTCTTGCATGGCATAAAAGGTAGATACAAACACAAAATATGCACTACCTATATTAGAAAGAATAAGATAGATGCAACGATCTTCTTATATCTTTATCTTACATTCTTCACATAAAGTTTTGAGTGTTTTAAACTTAGATAGATTGTCTTCAATGTAAGAAAAATTGGTTGTACTTAAAGTCAATACTTGATTTTCTAACTGTTGTGCTTGAATAATATTGTGTTTACCAAACACAGATTCAATCTTGTCTCTAGCTTCTTTGGGTTGATCAATTGATTGAAGGTGGAACCTTAAATCATGAGAGATGGAAATTCTGATTAATCTGCGTTCTTTGTCATTCCTATTATCCCATTTGACTTTATTATCAGCATCAAAGGGTGTTGTTCCTTTCCCAAGGTAATCTGTTTCAATCCTTTACTTTTTAATAAATCCTCCATATGGGATTTCCATTAGAAGTAGTTGGTGTTGGTAAGAAAGAGATTACTTAAGGAATCCATATGAAATATGTAGATAATATGGATTTAAAAACTGAAACTGATGATCTGGATGGAAAGATCTCAAAAAGTTAGGCGGTTTTTAAAAAAACGGCACTGAAAATGGACTTCGGATGCGAAAGTTATGCCCTTTTTTAAAAAAGGCATAAACGGTAACCAAAGGACCATGTGGTGGTGTAAGTTGCTTTATGAAGTGACCCACTTTTATAAAGAGAATTGGGGATCAATTTTACAATGAAGTTACTTTATAAAAGAAAAGCTTCATGCAAAATAAATAACTGTAAAATAAAATATTAAAGCTACTTATAGTGATTCACTTGTATACTTGAAGTGAAATACACTTTACAATTTTAGCATGAACTTTTTCAAAAAAAAGTAACAAAAAGAGAGACTTGAACTCAAGACCTCTTACTTACTAAGGAAACTTTTAACCAAATGGTCTAGCAAAACATATTTTATTGTTTAGCAAGAGGATTGGGATTGTTGTTGTTGTTGTTTTTGTTGAAGACGGTCTTGGAGAGCGTGCTAAAAAGAAAACTCTTTTCACACAAGAAAAAAAAAATTATGCTCGATGACAACAAGGGTTAGATCTCGAATAGCTTACCCGGAAGATGCACATTTTCCTATTTGTTTCTGATTTGTTGAGATCGCACAGGGCACGGGGAAAAGAGAATACGCGGATATAAAAGAGTAGCAACCCGGAAATAAATAATATAAAACTGAAATAAAACCAAAATAATACTCTGCAAAAAAATTTTAAAATGTGTGTTCAATCTTTATACCTCCGGATTTGACTGAAATGGTTGTATCTTGGGAAAACGGAAAAATTTTCGAGTGAAACGAAAAGTGTTCCTGAATGAAACAAGTGCTTTAGATGCAATGAAATAGTCCTCTCATCCCAGAAATGTACAGAAATGACAAAAAATGGAGATGAGGCAACTCGGTTTCATGATCTCGATCTACAACAAGAACGGGTCTTCAAACAGGTTCTGATACCATGTTCGAAAAAACAAGTATTCCAATAGAGGATGAACGCCTTCAGTAACCACTCACACAACCAGATCCAATATCAACATACTAATGGTTTTATGTGGTAAAACCCCTATGGGGAAACATCCACGGCCCCAGCCAACGCAGCCACTTGGAGCAGTTTATTAATGCAAAAGAAAAAGATTACAGAGTGATTTTACAAGATACTTTCTCACAATCAATCATCGACAAATGACCCTCCATGCTCTTTAAATAGAGATCATGGGCCAATCGGGTATTAATCCACAGATAAATGGTCGTTAAGGTCGAGAAGAACAGGAACTGTTGGATCACTTTATGTCAGGAACATATCATGACCATCGGATATCCTAACTACAAATGCATATTACTAATGCATACTAAAGAAACACACTTTTACCTAATGACACATTAGACCAGGTATATCTTAACTAAATCCCAAGTGTCTAAATATCCTAACAAGGGATCATTTCATGTTCACTTTCCTCTTCGAGGGGGCATCCTCCTATTGAGCTACCGCTCAAAATACAATACTTTTCAACTTATGTCATTACATTGCATGAACCCCTTTATATAGTGCAACCAAACACCTAAGAACATTCTAGAGGAGGAACCTTCTAGAAGTAGAAGTCCTCTTACATTTATTATATCTAACTAACTACCATAATGGGCCTTATTTAATACTATAGTGGACCTAGTCCACCTTACATTGAATGGCCTCCACTATGGGCCCTTCGAGCCCCCCGTTACCTCTCTAGCTACCTAATAGATTTGATGCTAGAGATTCCTCCTACAGACGATAAATTCAAAGTCAAAAGAAACATGTCATCGTTGCCTTAATTAATCATGTACTCGAAACCTCTAACCTTGTCACCTACTTAGACACTTAAGGATGACCTGAATGGAAGTAGGAAATGAAGAATGAAATTGATTCTTTGTCGAAGAATCATACTTGGGACTTGGTTCCCTGACTGCAAGTAAAGAACATTGTGAAGTGTCGATGGGTCTACATGACCGAATTTACCTCTGAAGGTGTTGTTGAGCGACATAAATCATGCCTAGTTTCACAGGTATTTTATCAACAAGAAGCCATTGACTACACTAAAAAAAATTCCCCTATTTCAAAGATGAACTTTGTTTCTCGTTTTGGATGGAAAATCCATCAAATGGATGTGAAGAGTGTCTTTCTTCATGAAGGCCTATCTGAGGAAATTTTCATGGAACAACCACCTAGTTTTGTGACAGATTCAAATTTGGTATGTCGACTCAAGAAGTCGCTATATGGTTTGAAGTAGGCTCCTCGAGCTTGGTATGCTAATATCGACATTTTCTTTCTTTGTCTTGGTTTCAAATGATGTGAATTTGATCACAGTTTGTATGTGCTCACACCAATGGAGACACTTTGATTGTTGTTGTATATGTAGATGACTTACTCATTACCAAAAACCATAATGATCTCATCCTTCGATTGAAGAGACAAATTATTGACTCCTTTGATATAACAGATCTTGGTACTTTGCATTATTTTTTGTTTCTTTAAGTATTACCACTTTGCAATGGATTTTTCATTTCTCATTCTAAATATGTGATGGATCTATTGACGCATTTTAATATGATTGATTGCAAGCCTTTTGTTACTCATTTTCAGTCTAGAATCAATCTCATTAAAACCTGTCAAACACCCACAGTCAATACTACACTTTATCGATAATTGGTCGACAATCTTATTTATCTTACTCATAGTCAACCTAACATTTCCTTTGTTGTTAGTGTGGTTTCTTGGCTCATGCAAGACCCCAAAGAAATCCACTAGAAATAAATCAAATGAATTGTTCATTATTTGAAGGGTACCACTCAATTTGGTATCAAGTATTCTTGGAGTTCAAATTCGCTAGTTGGATACATATCCTCTGACTAGACTGGTGATGGTGATGATCGGAAGTCCACTTTTGGCTATGTGTTTTACTATAGCAATGAGCCTTTAGTTTGGTCGTGAAAAAAATAGAATCTAGTCTCTTTGTCGACTACAGAAGCATAATATCGTGGTGTCATTCAAGTAGGAACTGAAGGATTTTGGATTCACCAACTTTTGGGAGAGTTTTTCCTTCCTATTTAGACCTCGACTACAATCTACTATGATAACTAGAGTGTCGTATAGGTTGTTGGCAATCTTGTTTCCCACAGTAAGATGAAGCATGTTGAGATCCATGCTCACTATTTAATATAGTTGGTTCATGAGAACATTGTCTCTCTTGAATATTGTAGAACAAAATATCAAGTTATTGATATCTTCACCAAAACTTTATCTAAAGCTAGATTTATCAAAATCTGCATGATGCTTGG
Organism: Picea engelmannii; assembly: GCA_009831015.1. Taxonomy (NCBI): domain Eukaryota; kingdom Viridiplantae; phylum Streptophyta; class Pinopsida; order Pinales; family Pinaceae; genus Picea; species Picea engelmannii. The sequence goes on along the minus strand of ML784883.1, from coordinate 148,881 downwards.
GCTTTAGGAATCTAAAATTATGGGGGGGTGTCCTAGTGACATAATTTCACCTCCTAAAACTTCATAGTTTTGTGTTGATGAAGGGGTGTTGGAAAATAAATCATTAATGGTTCATCACACATCTCCTGGGTTCAGTCGGTCGAGAGGTCAAACTACATATAGATATAGTCATTCGGGCGATCAACCAACATACCACACTAGTTAGTCTAGTAGTCAATGTGCATATCGATCAGACAATCGAACAATAGTCAAAGATAGTCGGGTGGTGGATCAACCATTATAACAATCGACTACAAGTTGGATGTGTAAGTGTTTGAGTCAAGCATCCTTGTCAATCATACTCGATAGAGCAGATTTGGTAGAGTCAGCTCTAATAGCCAAAAAATTACATGCGGATAAGATCTTCCAGATTCTATGGAATTTAGTTAGATATTGAGACTACAAAAAGTAGACCCCTTGGGTAATTATCATCATGAAAATCATGCAGATCAAGATGTGCAACATGCAATGTGATGTTTTGATCACAGTTCTCTCTACTTAAGTATTGTAATAGTGTATTTCCTCCCTCTTTGATTATCTACAGTACTGTGTTTTCTATTTAATGTTGTGTTCCATCCCATTCCCCAACATATATTTTTCTTATTTTGCAGTATTTGGGTATCTGCTTGAGCCTATCCTTACTTTGACTATCATTTTCATTGGTGGTAAATTGAGTAGCTAATAGAAGCCTGACTTGTGTTGGATTTACTCATTCACTAAAGATAGGGAATTTGTTTCCTAAGTGACAGTGGTGACATCTTCTAATGTTCCACTAGGATTGTGCCTTGTGAGGGATTTTCACTAAAGTGTTATGTTGTGTGGTAACATTTTAGCTTCATTTTTTAGGAGAATTGATACTTTCTCATTGGATATATGAAATATATGCTTCAACATTTTGATGAGTAGAAACCAAATCCTTATCTAAGTATACTCATCCAATGACTCAATTTATGGAAGTGGTTTTCCGACCTATGTAAATTTTGAAGACTCTATGCTTGTAAGGTAAAGTAAGCATCATTGTAAAGGCATTGATGATTCACCTTGGTGACTCCACACATATGTTTGTATAAGGTGTCACTCTATTTTCATATATTGTATAAATTTGTATTTTTTAAATGAAGGAATTATGGCACCATGGGAACTTCATGAATTGTATCCTCCTCTTGATGTTAAGGATATTCTGGGATACCCAAATAATATCCATTTAAAATTTTAAAAAATATTCTAGAGTTCGATGGTGATTCTCTTTGTGCTATTATGCATGCCTCATCATCCTTGACTATCTTTCAAAGCTCAATGAAATACATGATGATGTATTAATAAGATAATTTATATGTTCTTTGGAAGGAGATCAACAAAGATAGGTCAAGTATTGTGCTGACCCAAGGAATATAACTTCTCTTGCAGGTTTGATCTGAGTGTTCCTCAAATATTGAGCTCCTCTATCTGAAGAGTATGAAGTCATCCTTTAATACCTTATGATATCCCTACATGAGTATGAGGAAGCATCCCATGATCGTATGGAGAATCATTCACAAGATCATATTGTTGAATATATTTTTCATGTTCCCATGCTAGAGAAATAGCCATCTCTTGATCCCATACATGAATATGTTGATGAAGAATTTGAAGATCAAGCACCTCAAGACTTCATTGAAGAACAAGAAAAGGAAGAAGGGATCCATGAAGCAAGTTATCAAATTGTTAAATAAAAGTAAGAGCCACCTCATGAATCCATTGAAGAAGAAGACTTGGATGGAGCACATCATGTTGAATATCAAGTCCATGATGAAGACCCTATTGGATAAAGCACTTCTCCTCATGAAGATGAGAAATTGGTAAGTCTCGGATATTCTCGAAATTCTAAATTTGATGATCTCTATTGCTATGATTTTGAGAAGATTGAATGTGAAGGAAATCCTTCAAGTAATGATGAGTTTGAGAAGGTATTTTATATTCCATTTAATGGAGATGAGGGAATCAAAGCTTATATATATCCTTCACTTCAAGACAAAGATATGGTAAGTTGTAATCCTTTCCAAGTTGTTGATTTTTGTGATGCATCCTTTCATGATTTGGAAAGTGAAGAGTTTTTAGAGAAACCCTTGGATTTGGTCAATTTATCATTTGATGAAGAACATGATGATCATATCGATTACCTTCTTCACATTGAAAGGTGTGAATGGGATATGACTTGTTTCTATTTTGATGGGGATCCAATTTATGATACCGATGATGACTCTAGAGTCAAGTGTGTAGAATTCTTGTCTTTAGAATAGCCATATATGTACATTGATGATTCATAGTTTTGGCAACATGAAGAGGACATGTTCATAGGTTTGTTCCAATCACCTAGGGTTTATTTATTACAACCCTCATGGAAATTTACATACATATTTTATGAGGTATGATACATACCCTTTTGATCACTTCGCATTGTTTTATAAAGGTATGAATGAAGAAAATTTGTAGTCACCCCTATGCTAATATTTTGGTGAAATTTCATGTGTCAAATAAGCATTAGAGAACATTTATAGAGTTGCGACTCACCCAAGGTAGCATGTATTTAATAAAATAAATTTATAGCCATATTTTTCTCAGTATGTCATTGAAGATCAAGATGAGAAGTGTCTTTTGGGTGCTAAAATATCTATGTAACAAAAGTGTTTCCAATTAGTGGCTTGTTGCAAGAATTTCCAAACATATATAGAAGTGAAACAAGCACTTAGTTGTGATTAAAAAAAATTGTAGTCTTGAATTTATACCCTATATTTCATCCATATCCTTTTCGGAAAACCATGAGGTATTTATAAGAAGCCTTGGGGAGTGACATTGTACAGGAAAACCAAGGTGGTCATTTATTGAAGTATGTGGATCAACCTCATGAGATGTAAGGGTTGCATCATGAAGGCCATTCTTGGAGCAAGGATGACCCATCATTGATATATTACAGCCCCATACAAAGATGCTAGAGTGAGCTTGTGGATGCACATGTCAATCTTGGCATTATTTTGTTGTTATTACTTTCCCTCATGCGTTGGATTCTATGTTTAGTCATGATGTAGTATCTGTATCAACTCATGACCATTTTATGCTTGATATGTCGATGTTTTTTTTCATACCTAAGCCCAAAGGTAGAAATTTTGACATTGATTAGATGTTAGGGTGGTTTCATTGGTTGTATGATTATACCTATCACTTACATTGTCATGTAGCATTAGGTAGGATAGTTGTAGATCATGTTGTATGTTTCCTTATTGCATCTTGATTATGTTTTATCGTTTATTCATTTTTAGTTGTTTATTGATCATATGCATTTATAATTAGTTGTAATTTTGATTTAGTCTTATTTATTATTAAAAAAAAGAGAGAGAGAAAAATAAAAGAAAATGAATTTATATGATCTTGTTGATTTTTGTTTTAACTTTAATTGTAATGACCCTAACTGAAATCATTCAAGAATGTATGAGAAAATACAAAAATATAAACATTAATCACAATAATCATAAGGTAAAATTTTAATTTTACGCAACTAATTCCAATATTTGAAACATGTAATTAAAGTGGCGTCTTTGCTTAACAACACCATTTCACTTCATCAAGAATAAGTAATTAGTCTAACACTAAATCCAAAGATTCTATATAGTAAAGCATTATGGTGTACAATTAAGTTCATATCGTCCACTATCTTAAGGTTGCACAACTTGCACATTTCCTTTAAATGTTGAAGCGCAAGTCACAATTCACATTCAAAATTGATTAGTACCAAACAATAAGTAAAAATGCTTAAAATTAATTGTTACTATAAAAACATTAACATAATTCATTTACATCAGTCAAATATATATAAATCCTTAATAGAAATAAGTGGTACAATCTTAACATCAATCAATAATAATATGTATAATGTAATATCATCAACAATTTATTTCCTCTTCCTATTTCTTTATGTAATTAATATAACATATGTAACAACATTTAAAGAATGTATTTATTATATTCAAATGTACAACATACAATAAACAATCAAGGGGATAAGCATTTACAAAGGTAGCAACATATTCATGATAAACATAGGATTTCATGCCTATATATGTGTGTGTGTGTGTGTGTGTGTGTGTGTGTGTGTGTGTGTATTAGTAACATTTAGCAATGGATTATATGGTATTATCAATAAATCTTCCTTCTATGTAGGATTTTGGAAGCGGAAAATGTATCCTGCAAGCAAAGTCTCAAGAATTTTTTTTTAAATTAAACAAGAAGGAAAAGAGATAGAAACTAGTTGTGAGAATTGAGAATCTCCCCGTTAATTTTATTTTTACCTTCTAAATTGGATCGCAAGCTTCTAATATTTCTATGTGCATTGTGTTGGATGGCAAAAAGGGAGCCATCAGTTAGTCTGTGATTAGGTGTGAGCTTACTGGAGAATATTAGGAGTAGGAAACACGATAAAGATACCTACTCACCAATTCTTAACTGACAGTCTGGAAACAAGGATTTACTGACAACATATATCTAGCTAAAATATAACTTAAATGCAATACACTACTTAACCAACTCTAAATGATTCATCTCGTCGGAATTGAATATTAGTACATATGTTAGTACTTCTGGAGTTAACTACTTAATTATTCAACGAAGGTCACTAAAATCAAGGAGCAAGATTTTAAATGCTACTATCCATGAAACTTTGTCTTGAAACTTTTCAATTCATGCATAATTAAATAATTTTTAATAATTTAATTAGATATTATTCACCCTCAACACATGTCACACTTCTCCTCAAATTGCACATGTTTATTTCTTTTTAATAAAAATAATTATACATTTCCCCTCACATCCACAATTAGTTCCTAGATTTTCTCCTATTTGTCTCTTAGTTCCCCAATTTTTCCTTTATTATGTCTTCTAACTAATTTATAGTTGGAGTTTGATTAGGAATATTCTCTAAGTTAGGATTTAGAGTCTAGTTTGACTTAGGATTCTAACTCTATGTTGAGAACCCATTCTCTCATAAAATAATTTATTTTAATTAAAAATATTTTTATTAATTTCATGTACACATTGTGCACATGTCAATATATTTAATTCTCCCTATAATATTTTGATTTAGTCTAAAATTTTCCTTATGCCCCTTAATATAAATTCATTTATACATAACCAATTTAAACTTTGATTTTATTATGTTCCCAGTTTATAACTTAATATAATTTATTTTCTCTTCTAATCAATTCTAAGTATTCGTTTTTTTTGTTTTTCTAGATATTTTATTCCCTCATTAATTTATTCATGTGACGTGCCCTTCAAGACGCACCTATGTGTTCCAAGGGTTTTACTCGCTATTTGACTTAGTTTGGAAGTTGTTTGACTCTTGGAGTCAATACTCCACTTGTCGACCTTATGTGAGACTAAGGGATTACTAAGGAATAAGGAATCATCCTTATTGTGTGGCCCTCATAAATTCTCATGAGTGACAGTCTTAGTCTTCCCTCACGCCATCATGAACCTCTCAGGAACAAGGTAGTCATTAACCTTCAATTCAGGTCACAGAGGAAGTGTTATTATGATGTGTTAGGGACACTGCCACACCTCTCCTTGATCTATATGATACCTATGTATGACCCATTTACTCCATACGTGAGTCGGATTAGAAAGAGTCACCATGCCTTCATCCACTGACAAAATGATGTTAATAATCTTATACATGAAATCCATAATTGTAATCATCATCATAATATAGGCGTAATAAAATCAAATACTCATAAACAAAGTCAATAGTCCACTCCCTGACTCAATCCAGAGTCCAAGGGGTTTTGTCAATGCCATCAACATCCTCATCATGTCATGTCTCCTGCACACTTAGGAAACCTCATTATAATACATGTCAATTCTATATATCAATATAATTAATATATCAAAATTTCAATACTCAATGATGACATCATTTTTAACTCATAAACCAAAACAATTAATCATAAAGTATCATGTTTAACCCGGATCACTTGTTCGCAAGTGTCCTCAAAAAATAAAATAGTGGTATGAACTGTGAACAATGGAACTGGATGTTACATACACCCCCTCTTGTTTTAAAATTTGTCCCAAAGTTTGTACAATCTAACAATGAAAGCAATAAATATAGATGCTAATAATCTATATATCAAATAGTCAAAATAAATATGGAAATTGTTGATGCATCCCATATGTGTCCTCCCAAGTAGCAGAATATGGACTATAATTGTCCCACTGAACCTTGACCTAATCGACCAATCGACGTTGTAGCTATCAAGTGCGATGATACATAATGTATATTGGCTCCGCTATGAGAGCATCCTCGTCTGATACCTACAACGAACTCAAGTCAATAACATGTGATGGATCTGAAATATAATGACATAAAACTAAAACATGAAACACATCATGCATACGCCTCAAAGAATTAGGTAAGGCTAGTCGGTAAGCCACGGGTCATTTCCTTTCTACAACCTCAAAAGGTCCCACAAACCTTGGAGAGAGTTTAGCACCCTTTCCAAACTTAATATAACTCTTATGTGGCTTCACCCGCAAAAACACTCTATCAACAACCTCATAACTACATTATATACAATGTGCATCTGCATAACTCTTTTGTTGGTCTTGTGCTTCCTTAATTATTTTCCTTATGATTCACATTTGATCTTCCATTTCCTGAATCACTTATTGTCCCACTAGGATCCTATATTCTAGTCGATCCCAACTCAAAGGTGTCTGAAACATTCATCCGTAGAGAAAATCAAAAGGTTCCATCGTTATCGAACTCTGGTAATTGTTATTGTATGCAAATTCTACCAATGGTAAAAATTCTTCCCATCGTTTTTGTTGATCCATCACATACATTCGAAGAATATCTTCTAGAATTTGGTTCCTTCTTTCTGTTTTTCCATCAATTTTGAGGTGATATACGGTACTAAAATTTAATTGCATGCCCAAAGCCTCTTGGAAACTAGTCCAAAAATGTCAAGTGAATATCGATCCTCGATCAGATATTATCTTTCTCGATACGCCATGCAATCTTACAATTTCATTAATAAAAATTCTAGCTATGTTAGGTGCTTGATACGTTATGCGAACTGGTATAAAATGTGCACTCTTCTTCAAGGTGTAGACAACTACAAAAATAGAATCGTGTCTCCTTTCCATCAATGGAAATCCAACAATAAAATCCATCGACATAACTTCCCATTTCAATTCAGAAATTGCATGTGGTTGTAATAATCTCGCTAGATGTCTATGTTCAACCTCACTTGCTGGCATTCAAGACATCTTGCCACATAGTTAACTATATCAGTTTTCATTCCCTTCCAAAAAAATAGTGGTTTAATATCTTCCTTCATTTTCATGACTACGGGATGGGCCATATACACTAATCGATGAGCTTCGTTCATAATTAAATTTCTCATTTTGTCATTTGGTGGTACATAAATTATTCCCTTATATCTTAATAGTCATTCACTGTCCAAAGTATAACCCTCATATCTAGGTATTATCATGGTATCTTGTTTAATATTGTTTTTTTCTTCCTTGTACCAATAGTCATCATGTTAATGTTTATGCCATTATTATAGTTCTTTGCATTTCAATAGATAAGAGCATCATAAGAACAAGATCACTGAGAAATACACATTCACAAGAGACACAACATTTATCCTGGGAAACCCCCTAGGGGAAGAAAACCCAGAAAAAACTTCCTTATCATAAATAACTTATACAATGTTCAAGAGATAACTCAAACCAATACAGATAGTCCTCCCCAAGAGATGCACCACTCTTCTTCTCCTCTCTCCAACTGGTAATTGCAACTTGCCTCATAAGATAATGAGCAAGTGAGTTGTGTGTTAAAGTGAGGCACTAGCCTCCTATATATATAAGACTGGCACGTGTGAAAGGGTTTCACTGGCAGGACCGACCTCTCACTCTGGGTGGGTAAACGCACCTTTAAATTAATTCTGGGTCTCAATAATAACTGTTGGGGCCGACTTCTTATTCTGCCCATTATAATTGTCCGATGACCAATCTGCAAAAGGGGATTTGGTCCTAATACAATTACCGACATGATTAATCCAAAATGGGGATTAATCCTAATAATAAAATAACAATAATATTAAGAATACTCTTCACAGTTACATTATTTCAACACTCCCCCTTAACAAGAAGGGTGTTCTTCAACAGCATCAGGCGAGAGAGGTTTTCATCATCAGTGGCATCAGGAGGACAGTATCGTCAATATCATCTTGAAACATTGGCTAGCACATTTACAAGTCATCAGAAGTTTTCTTCATCAACAGCATTATCATTCTCAAAAGAATGCCATCATCATATGCATAAAAATGTATCAGTAAAAATGATACCTCATCACAGCACTAGGTTGGAAGTACTACACTGGCTCAATGTCACAGTTGTTGAGCTGGTAGCCCAATGTCAGTCACATCTTGCTTTACGTCTAACAACTAGGTCAGAAGCAAGGAATATCATCATCTCTCTTTACGTCTAATAGCTAAGTCAGAAGCGAGGAATCACAACGTCATGATTTACGTCTAACAGCGAGGTCAGAAGCATGACTCATCTTGCTTTATACCTAACAACAAGGTCAAAAGCAAGGAACACATCAACATCTCACTTTACATCTAACAACGAGGTCAAAAGTGAGGAATCATCTTGCTTTACGTCTAACAACGAGGTCAGAAGCAAGGAACATAGAAACATCTCGCTTTACGTCTAACAACGAGGTCAGAAGCGAGGAATCATCTTGCTTTACGTCTAACAATGAGGCCAGAAGCAAGGAATCACAGGGTCATGCTTTACGTCTAACAGCGAGGTCAGAAGCATGACTCATATTTCTTTACATCTAACAACTAGGTCAGAAGCAAGGAACACACAGTGTCATGCTTTATGTCTAACAGCGAGTTCAGAAGCAATGACTCATCTTGCTTTATGTCTAATAGCGAGGTCAGAAGCAAGGAACACACAGCATCATGCTTTACATCTAACAGTGAGGTCAAAAGCAATGACTCATCTTGCTTTACGTCTAACAGCGAGGTCAGAAGAAAGGAACACACAACATCATGCTTTACGTCTAACAGCGAGGCCAGAAGCAATGACTCATCTTGCTTTACATCTAACAGTGAGGTCAGAAGCAAGGAAAATATATATACTCCCCCTTTTAGGGAGGGTCCTTTTGGACTATACCAAGCTTATCTCGAAAGTGTTCAAACTTTACACGAGATAGAGGTTTGGTCAACACGTCAGCAACATGTTCATCCATGCTAATGTACTGGAGCTTCAAGGATCCTCTCTGTACCATGTCGCGGATGAAATGATAGCAGATCTCTATGTGCTTTGACCTCTCATGGAATACAGGATTCTCTGTCATCTTTATGCAGATTTGGTTGTCACATAGAATCACTGTTGCTCTCATTTCCAAGTCAAATAGGCCAATCAACAACTTTCGAAGCCATATAGCTTCGCAACTAGCAGAACATGCGGCAATGTACTATGCTTCCATTGTGTTGAGAGAAATATTGGATTGCTTCCTACTCTGCCACGAGATCATGGCTGATCCCAAACTGAAACAGCATCTAGAAGTGTTTTTTCTGTCTGCAATGCTTCCTGCCCAATCTGCATCAGTATATCCACTCAATGTGAAGTCATGATCTCCATCATAGCTGAGACCATAATCCATTATACCTTTAAGGTACCTCATCACATGTTTTTGTAGCCACTAGGTGAACACGTCTGGGCTCTACCAAAAACTGACTCAAGGTGTTCACAAAATAGATGTTTGGTCTGGTGTTCATCAGGTACATCAACAATCCAATAATCTGTCTGTACAATGTGGCATCTATCAAGTTTGACGAAGTATCGACCTGCAGCTTCAGCTTCGCTTCCATGGGTGTATTCATGGGCTTACATTCTAGCATGTCAAATCTCTTTAAGATTTCGACCATGTACTTCCCTTGGTTAAGGAAGATCCTTTCTGGACTCTGCCATACCTCAAGACCTAAGAAGTAATGCATTAGGCCAAGGTCTTTTATTTCAAATTCTGCGGCAAGTCTCTGTTTACATTCAGTGATGATATTTTCTTCTCCAGTTAAGAATAGGTCATCCACATACAGTAGTAATATTACTGGTTCATTATCCATAATTTTGAAGTAGAGATTTGAGTCTGCTTTACTCTTGGTAAAGCCTAAGCTCGTCAAGAAACTGTCTATATGGCCATACCAAGATTTGGGAGATTGCTTCAATCCGTATAAGGCTTTCTTCAATCGGCAGACATGAGACTTCCTGTCTTCAACCTCAAATCCTTGGGGTTGCTCTATATACACTTACTCTTCGATAACACCATTCAGGAAAGTTGTCTTCACATCCATATGGTGCATCTTTCATTTCATCTTGGCTG
>ML784883.1:95630-126292 GCA_009831015.1 Picea engelmannii | reverse complement strand
TAAAGGGGTTAGAATGTAAAAGAATGGGTTAAAACCCACTTGTCCTAAGTTTTGAATGTAAATGTGCCCGTGGTAAGCAGTGAACGGATCTGGACGGCATGCATCCGCGCGCCCAAATCAACGACACACATGAAATTCCGGACCCCCCTTGCCTTTCTACCTTTAAGCGGGGGGCGGTCCGGAATCGCGGGCGCAAATCTCCAATGGTCCAGATTAGCACGCCTGGATCAACAGCGATGAAGACCATTCCGGACCCCCCCTTCCTTTCTAACTTTAAGCGGAGGGGGGGGGGGGTCCGGAATCAAGCAAGCAACTTTCGACGGCTGAGATTACAACACCCGAATCAACCGCGCTCGGACAGCCCCATCCTTCTCAGTCGCTCTGGGTTTAACTGGCATGGGCCCTTCTCTCATCATGTCATCCTCCTTTCCACCTTTCTCCTGCTACCGCGTGTCATCCATCCACCTCCCCTCTTTGGTCCACATGGTCCTCCCTCCTTCTCATCATCCACTTGCCGCTTTCCATGTGTCCCGCTCTTTTCCACGTCAGCCCCTCACCAAAAGGCGAGTTCGTTATCTCTCGTCTTCCATCCTTCCTCCTGAGGTCTTTCACCATGAACCATCCTCTGTCACCCTTCGCACATCTCTCCACTTCTTCCATGCCCTCACAGTTGCGGCCCCATCACTCCATTCCCATGCCCCACCCTCTGTGTTGGCCTCCACGCATATCCTTTGAGCCAGTCGGTTATTCCAGGTGGCGGTGGGTCAGGTCCTCCATGTCCTGAAGGTGCCGAGTTGGCCGGGCTATCCTCGATCTTGGTGAAGCAGTTATTGAAGCGGTTGGTGGTGGTTAGATATCACCTCCGCCATAATGGGAAAGCACGGCCATGAATTAAAGGCACGTCAATTCATCGTTGGAACTGTCAAAGAACTAGATTGCGTCTGACTTAAGTTGCATGACCCTTCAAAGGTTGATTGTCAGAAGCCATGCAGACGCAAAGCTTTCAATGCATTGTCTTGGTTACACTGCTGATTGATTGTTCTGAGTATATGTAGGCATTTTCGCCATTTTTGTATCTATTGATGGTACAGCTAAGCTCCCGACTGTAAAGTTTCAGCAAATATTCTGGTTTCCTGGTTATGCCTCTGTGTTTGAGATTTCTTGGTTTATGATAAACAGTTTTCCTTTTTCCATCTATGTTCCATCTCATACCAAGGAGTCCACAGTCGAAGGATTCGCGTGGATTGAACAACCTTGTTATGATAAAGGATTTGTTATGACATTGTTGTTCCCTCTGGTCCTCTGTGTTTGAATGTAAAAGGATTTTGCATTTGGATGATTTCTTCTCCAGTCTGTTATAAACCAGATGTTTGTGATATACCTTCGCACTCTTCTAATGCAAGTCTTCCCCCTACTCACCCTTTACTATGACTCACTGTTTGAAGTTTATCAAGACCTCACTCATCCACACATGCCTGACCTAGTTTCTGAGTTGATACGATATCGTTTCTGAGTTTTCCTCCATCTGATCACCCTTTAAAACAAATCGTGACATTAAACTGATGGGCGTCGGGCTCTGCTCCTGCAAGCAATCCAGGAGTGACTTCCGGCTCCAACAGTACTGCAACAGTGACGTTTTTCTCTTACGAAATATGCTTCCTTCAGGTTGGCTCTGATACTATGTTAATGTTTATTCCATTATTATAGTTCTTTGCATTTCAATAGATAAGAGCATCATAAGAACAAGATCACTGAGAAATACATATTCACAAGAGACATAACATTTATCTTGGGAAACCCTCTAGGGGAAGAAAACCCAGAAAAAACTTCCTTATAATAAATAACTTATACAGTGTTCAAGAGATAACTCAAACCAATACAGATAGTCCTCCCCAAGAGATGTGCCACTCTTCTTCTCCTCTCTCCAACTGGTAATTGCAGCTTGCCTCATAAGATAATGAGCAAGTGAGTTGTGTGTTAAAGTGAGGTGCTAGCCTCCTATATATATAAGACTAGCACGTGTGAAAGAGTTTCACTGGCAGGGCCGACCTCTCACTCTGGGTGGGTAAACCCACCTTTAAATTAATTCTCGGTCTCAATAATAACTGTTGGGGCCGACTTCTTATTCTGCCCATTATAATTGTCCGATGACCAATCCGCAAAAGGGGATTTGGTCCTAATACAATTACCGACATGATTAATCCACAATGGGGATTAATCCTAATAATAAAATAACAATAATATTAATAATACTCTTCACAGTTACATTACTTCAACACATCAATCTGTAATGCTAAAATATTTTCTCGAAGAATCGTCTTTAGGGGTATTACTAATAAAATGTGTGGTCTCTGACTCAACGCATATGCTACTCTTTTATGTGTTCCTTTAATGTACGTTCTCTCAAAATCATACTCACTTAGAAGTTATGACTAACGTCTTTGTCGCGCGTTCAAGTCACTCCAAGTAAAAATGTGTCGGAATCCACTATGGTCAGTTTTCAACTCGAATTTCTTTCCAATAAGGTAGTGTCTCAAAACTCGTAAGGAATAAACAATTGCTAATAATTCCAAATCATGTGTTGTGTAATTCTCTTCATTCCTTCTTAGTTTCCTTGAATTATATGTGATAACTCGACCTTCTTGCATTAGTACTCCACCCAGTCCTTCCTTGGATGTGCCAGTGCATACTAAAAAATCCTTGTCCATATCTGGAACTTTCAGTATCGATGTTGTTGTTAATAATTCCTTAAGCTTTTAAAATACTTCAGTGCATTTCTCTGACCATAAGAATTTCTTATTCTTCTTTTGCAATTCGGTAATTGGATTTGATATTTTTGAAAAACCTTCGATGAAGCATCTATAGTAACCTACTAATCCCATAAAACTATGTACTTATTGCACGTTCTTCGATGTTGTCCATTCCATAATAGCCTCTACCTTCATTGGATCCATAACGATACCTCCATAAATAATGTGTCCCAAATAATGACTCTTTGTCTGATAAAAAGAACATTTCGACAATTTTCCGTACAACATGTTTTCTCTTAAACAATGCAAAACTAATCTCAAATGTTCGTCATGCTCCTCTTTTGTCTGATTAAATTAATATGTCATCAATAAATACCTGTACGAACTTGTCCACGTATTCACGGAATACCCCATTCATTAAACCCATGAATACACCAAGGGCATTTATCAAACCAAATGGTAATACAGTAAATTTGTAATGTCCAAATCTTGTCTTAAATGTTGTTTTAGGAATATCTTCTTCTTTGATTCGCAATTGGTGATACCCCAACCTCAATTCAATCTTTGAAAACATTGTCGCCCCCTTCATTTGATCAAATAAGTCATCAATCCTCTGTAGCGGGTATTGATTTTTTATCGTGGCTTTGTTTAATTGATGATAGTCAATGCAAAGCCTCCACGATCTGTCCTTCTTTCTTACAAAAATTATGGGTGCACCACATGGTGATACGCTTGGATGTATAAGTCCCAAATCTAATAAATCTTTCAATTTCATCTTTAATTCTTTCAATTTAGGTGTCGACATCTAATAAGGCGTTCTAGAAATTGATTCAGTTCCAGGTTTTAAATATATAGTGAATTTCAATTCTCTTTCTAGCGATACACCCGAAAGTTCCTCAGGAAAAACATCAACAAACTCCAATACTAATGGAAAGTATTCCAATCCTTTCATGTCACTCTTTTCGTTAAGAGATAAAATGGCGTACAACTTACATCCTTTGCACATGTTTTTATTCAATTGTAGGGAAGTAATAAATCTCAATGATACTCCTTGGTTTATTCCTATAATTACTCTACTTTATCCCAAATCATAAATTAAACTTAATATTTTTGTCCTACATTTAAGTATCGCATCGTGCGATTCTAACCAATCCATTCCAATCACAATGTCATAGGTCTGCAAGTTTGTAACAAAAAGGTTTACACTTGCAATGAATTCACCCAAATCGATAATACAATCTTTCACCTTTCTTCCAACTTTTTGCTTGGCTCCAGATGCCAATTCTACAAATCTAAACTCATCTTGTTCGACTACCTTCATCTTAATTCTTTTGAGCACAACACTAGAAATGAAACTCTTAGTAGCTCTTGGATCTATCAAAATACTAAATTGTTGATCTGATATCATACATGAAGTCTTGAGCAATGTAGAATGATGCTCGGCCTGGCAGTTATTCACCGCTACATGAATCCTATGGGTCTTGCCCAAATCTCCTATTGTCATATGTCTTTTTGATCCATTACCTCTTTCTTTCTTGATAGGACAATCTCTTTGATAATGGGGTTCTCCACAAGTCCAACATATGTTCTTAGGGTCGGTGCTCCTAGTTCAAGAGGAAGAATTTGTTGGTCTAGGATTTTGAGGTCATGATCTGTTATGCAGAACAGATCTATACTGTTACTGTTGCTGAGGATGACACGGATCCTACTACGGTGATTCTCTATAAGGAGTCCTCTGATTGGTAGCCTGTTTGCATTGAGTAGAAAACACAAGTCCTTTGGGTGTATCATGGTGCCCAGAAGTCTGTCTAATGGGTGTTTGTTGTTGCAACGCTTTAAGTGGACTATGTCTTGTCTGTCTTGAAGGATTTCTACTTTGTCCTCTGATGTTCAAATATTCCTCGACGATAAAATATTTATGTACTGCATCATGCAAATTATGAGGCATCAAGATCCTCACCTTAGCACAAATTTTGTATTTCAGACCAAAAACAAACTTATTCACCTTTAACTTGTGTTCAGGTGTGAAGCATATCTGAGAAACTCCATAAATCTAGCCTCATACTTAGGTATTGTATGACTACCCTATCGTAAGTTGTTGAATTCATTAAGTTGGTTCTCAATGAACTCATCAGATAGGTACCTCTCTCAGAATCACTCCTCGAACAATTCCTAAGATACGTCTTCAATGGCCATATTCAACTGTGGCAAGAGTGTCTTCCACCAAAGAAGCGCACTCCCCTTCAGCTAAAAAAATGTCATACAAAATTTCATGTTGGAGGTATAATCGTGCAATACAAAACACATTGTCATATTATCCAACCAAGCTTCGGCAGCTAAACCGTCTGTGGAACCCCAAAACTCAGGAAATTTTACCTTATCAAGTTCTCTATGAACACTACCACTAACTACAGGAGGGCGATGTGAACCCTCATTAGGTACAGAATCCCTTCCCTCATCACGATCAAGGTGATTTATCAGTGCCTCTAACATCCTTTGAAAAGACCTCATCATACCCATGACATCGCCCACTACGACTTTCTCTTTCTCGGTAGTTTTCTCTTATCTTTGTGGAGCATATTCCTCGGGTATAGATGTACTTGGAGGAATCATACCTCTTCCTCTTGCACCCCGACGTCTACTCACTCTTTGTCCTCTAACCATGATACCTGCATTAAAACAATTTCATTTTATATTAGTAATTACATCTTTTTAATTAAAATTGGCATTGGAAGTCGTAATGAGTCCAGTGTCACAGAGTAGAACCTCGCTCTGATACCATATGTAATGACCCTGACTGAATTCATTCAAGAATGTATGAGCAAATGCAAAAATATAAACATTAATCATAATAATCATAAGGTAAAATTTTAATTTTACGCAACTAATTCCAAGATTTGAAACATGTAATTAAAGTAGTGTCTTCACCTAACAACACCAATTCACTTCATCAAGAATAAGTAATTAGTCTAACACTAAATCCAAAGATTCTATATAGTAAAGAATTATGGTGAAAAAGTAAGTTCATATCGTCCACTATCTTAAGGTTGTGTAACTTGCACATTTCTTTTAAATGTTGAAGCGCAAGCCACAATTCACATTCAAAATTGATTAGTACCAAACAATCAGTAAAAATGCTTAAAATAAATTGTTACTATAAAATCATTAACATAATTCATTTACATCATTCAAATATATATAAATCCTTAATAGAAATAAGTGGTACGATCTTAATATCAATCAATAATAATATGTATAATGTAATGTCATCAAAAATTTATTTCCTCTTCCTATTTCTTTATGTAATTAATATAACATACGTAACAACCTTTAAAAAATGTAATTATTATATTCAAATGTACAACATACAATAAACGATCAAGGGGATAATCATTTACAAAGGTAGCAACATATTCATGATAAACATAGGATTTCATGCCTATATATATATACAATTATTACTAACATTTAACAATGGCTTATATGATATTATCAATAAATATGCCTTATACGTAGGATTTTGGTAGTGGAAAATGTATCCTGCAACTGAGTCTCAAGAAAAAAAAAATTAAACAAGGAAAAGAGACAGAAACTAGTTGTGAGAATTGAGAATCTCCCCATTAATTTGATTTTTGCCTTCTAAATCGAAGCGCAAGCTTCCGATGTTGTTATGTGCACTGTGTTGGATGGTCAAAAGGGCTCCATTAGTTAGTCTGCGATTAGGTGTGAGCTTACTGGAGAAGATTAGGAGTAGGAAATGCGGTAAAGATACATACTCGCCAATTCGTAACTGACAGTGTTAGGAACCAAATATAAAAATATCATAAAAACCTCAGAATAAGTACTCGACGCCTTGACAAAGAGATAAATTCAAATAATAAGTCTCTTCGAGGGGGAAACCTCCTTATACATCATATGAATTCACAAATACAAGATGATTCCAAATGAAAATTTTTCCTTGGTATATATAGTAGACTAGGAGGTACAATTACAACTAATGGACCCAAGCCGACATAAATAAAATAAAAATACTAATGTAATATGCCCCAATTAAGGGGTAATGTGCTACTATTTAGGGCTTAACATGCCCCTCCCCTTCATACAAGTGTTGTCTGCAACGCTTGACTAATTCTGGATGCTTTTGTATAAAAGACTCATCTTCCCAAGTGGAATCTTTAGCAGGTAGTTTCTTCCACTTAATGAGATACTCTGAAATGGATCTATTCCTTAGCTAACGAATTCTTTTGTCAGTGATAGCTTCAGACTCCAATATGATTTTTCTTTCCTCATCAAGTTCTGGAAATATAGTTTGAACTATGATCTTGTCACCTGTAACCTTCTTTAAGCATGAAACATGGAAAATTGGGTGTACTCACGAAGATGCAGGCAACTCCAATTTGTATGTCATAGTACCAATATTTTGCAACACCTTATAAGGGCCATATTACTTTGGTTATCATTTATTATCCTTCTTATCTTGCTTGAGGGACATCTGTTTGTATGGTTGTAGTCTTAAAAATACCCAATCCCTTACTTCAAAAATTCTTTCACTGTGATGTTGATCTGCGTGTTTTTTCATGCAATTTTGTGCCATGGTCAGGTTGTCCTTTAAGAGTTGGAGAAATTTTTGTTGATGCTCGATGTGATATTCAACTTCTTTAACCTTAGATTTTTATTTTAGATAAGAAGTGATGGACGGTGGTTGATATCCATAGAGCACCATAAATGGTGTCATTTTTGTTGTAGTATGAAAGGAAGTGTTATACCAACATTCTGTCAAGGATAACTACTTGAACCATTGTGTTTTTTTATCAGAGACAAAGAAATGAAGGTATCCTTCCAGACATTTGTTCACTATCTCATTTTGTCGATCAAATTGAGGATGATAAGATGAGCTATAAGCCAATTGAGTACCCAAACAAGAAAATAATTATGTCCAAAAATTTCAAGTGAAGATGGGATCTCTGTCAATTACAATAATCTTTGGGCTTCCATGTAGATTTTGAACTATCTCTATGAATATGGTGGAAAATGTACTGGATTTGAAAGTATGAGAGAGTGCACAAAAGTGTGCTTACTTGGTCAGTCAACAATCACCATGATGACACTCTTTCCTTCAGAATTTGGTAACCCTATCATGAAATCCATGGAAACCTCCTCCCGACACTAACTTGGGATGGCTAATGGTTGTAAAAGACCTGGGATCTTAATTGCACGTTATTTTTTTGGCAAACCAAACATTCTGCCACAAACCTTTGAACATCAATTTTAAGGCCATCCCAAAAAAATTCCTTCTTGAACATGTGATAGGTTTTCAAAAATCATGATTGCCCTCCTACTGGAGAGGTGTGCAATTCCAAGAGTACCTTTTGTTTGATTTGGGAGTTCTTACATAAATATAAGTGATCTTTGTACCACAATGCATCATATTTCCATGTAAATGTATCTGATGCACTGGAATCTTGTTGCAACCTTTGAATGAGAGTCCACACTTTTTCATTATTCTTCCATTCATCCCTTGCTTCTATTATCCAATCAGGTTGGATGATCGAGATAGCACAGAGAAGGGCATCAACATCTTCATCCTTTATTGAGAGTGCATCTACCACAATATTTTTCTTCCCTTTTTTGTAGATGATTTCAAAATCATAACGCAACATCTTGGTCACCCATTTTTGTTGGTCTTCTGAAGATAGTGTTTGTTCCAAGAAGTATTTAAGACTGTCATGATTTTTTTTTACCTTGAAGTACCTACCTATTAGGTAAGGGCCCCATTGCTTCAATGTGTGTAGTATTTCCATCATTCCCTTCTCATTAATGGGTTTTTGTAAGTCCTTTCCCTTGAGTGGTCGAATTTAAAAAGCAAGGGGTCTTCCTTCTTGCATTAGAATAGCACCAATGCAATTTCATGAGGCATCGCATTCCACAATAAAGGTTGTTGTGAAGTCTGGTGTGGTCAAGACATGAGCTTTGTATATCGCCTCTTTAAGTTGTTCAAAAGCTTGAGTTGCCTCAGAGTCCATGAGAATGCATCCTTCTTAGTTAATTCCATTAAAGGTGATGGTGTTCTTCCATAGTTATGAACAAACTTGCGGTAGTAACCCGTCAAACCCAAAAATCCTCTAAGATTCTTCAATGTTTTGGGAATCAGCCAATCCATCATGGAATTAATATTGTTAGGGTCTACCTTGACACCTTCATGAGATACAATATGACCCAAATACTCTACCTCCTTCACCCCAAATAAAAATTTGGATGGTTTGGCATATAGTTGTTTCTCCTTTAGTAGTTGTAGCACCATGTCAACATGTCAAACATGATCCCTTCCAAGACTTTCTATAGATTAGTATATCATCAAAAAATACCAACACAAATTTTTTAAGGAAGGGCTTGAAAATAGAATCCATCAACCCTTGGAATGTGGAAGGTACATTCGTAAGGCCAAAAGGTGTGACCAAAAATTCATATTGGCCTTCATGAGTTCAGAATGTTGTGTTTGGGATATTTGCTTCCTTCATTCTAATATGATGATACCCTGAACGAATATCCAACTTTGTGAAGTAGATTTCTCCATGAAGTTCATATAACAATTAATCAGTGACGGGAATGGGAAACTTATCTTTAATGGTGATCTCGTTGAGCTCTCTATAATCTGGACACATACACCATGAGCCCTCTTTCTTGAGTACCATTACCATTAGTGTAGAGTAAGAACTTTGGCTAGGTCTAATAATGTCATCCTCTAACATTTCTTCAACCATATGCTCGATTTCACTCTTCTAGGCATAAGGGTGTCTATAAGGCTTGATGTTAGGAGGAACACTCCCAAGAATTAGGTGAATATCATGATCATGATCGCGAGTGGGTGGAAGACCTATGGGAATATATTCAAATACTTTGGAATGCTTATCAATGATCCCTTGGAGATCAAGTGGAATAGATGGCATAGATGTTTGAACATCTAGTGAGAATAGTTGTACAATTACACCATGATGCCCCTTTTTCAATAATTTTTTCATGCCATTAGAGCTTATCACCTTACTAGGTTTCCTTCTGATACCCCTTAACTCAATGTCCTTTCCTTCCAATGAAAATTTTATGAAAAGTTCTTGAAAATTAAAACCCATTGTTCCCAATGATTGTAACCATTGGACTCCTAGTACAACATAAACACCACCCATGGGTATAGAAATCATTGGACTATTCATTACATATGCCCCCATAGTAAGATTGATCTTATGGCATTTTCCTAAGCAACTGATAGTTCCTCCATTTGCAATCATTACTTAAAACTCTCGCACTGGATACATAAAGCAATTGAGAGCTTTGGATAATTTATAGTGAATGAAATTATGAGTACTACCAGAATCAATTAGGACTATTAAATTTTTCTTTTTGATATATCCTTCGATCTTGAGGGTTTGAGGAGTGTTAATTCCATCCAATGCATTACATGATATGGTGGGAGTCAACTCTTTAGAAGAAATCTCTTCTACGTTTTCATCTTGATATGGTTCTTTTTATTGTTCATGTTCTTGTTCTTGTTCCTCTTCACAATCTATGTAGAATAATTTCTTCTCGCCACACTTATATCCTTTACAGTACTTGTGGTCACAATTAAAGCATAAAATTTTTTCTTTTATTTCCTCCAATTGTTGAGGTGTAAACCTTGTAGGTTGAGGTGGTTTAAAAGAAGGAATATTATTCTCGCAGTATATGTTAGGAGTGGTGCTTATAGTATCCATAGCCATATTTTTACTTTCAACATTTATTGCCACCCTGAACACATTCTCCAATGATTTGGGTTCCCAAAGGAGAACCTCATGTTGAATGTTATCCTTTAAAGTTCCTATGAATACATCAATTAGGTGCTCATCTAGAATATTTGTTACCTTTATATTCAATCTTTGGAAGTTCTCAATGTGTTCCGCAACTAAACCCTTTTTCTTGATATTTTCACCAAACATACTTACCTGACATCAGGCCATCCCATATGCCTTCTTTGCCAAGCCAGTATTGAACAACTCTGTTTAAAAAACCCTCTTTATAAAGGCCCACACGCCCTGCTCCATTACTACAAGTGTGCACACGCTAGCTACTCCAATACAGCCCGTGTGTACCTACAAAAGCATGGAAAAAGGAAAGTTGTTGACGAAACACACAACTTTGGATGAGTTAACTAAACCTTTTGGCCATGCATGGCTGGTCATTCGACCAAATACCTAGCTCCTTCTAGCCTATAAAAGAAGGGGTAAGGGTCCCATTTGAAAGGAGGAAAATCATAGTAAAGAGACTATACCGAATTGAGCATTCCCCTTGTCCCAACCTTTAGCCATCCTTGTGCAAAGAGAAGTATAGAGAAAAGTAGTTGGAGGACAATTGAAGAGGAGCCCAGGACCAGGTTCGTGGAGCAGTGGTCGGCTTCATCATTGTAAGTTGCTTTAGTGAAGTTAATAATAAAGAAGTACTTTTCCCGTCCCACCATATGAGGTTTTCATTGTTTATTGTGTACATGTTGATTAAACCTCTAACCCATTAATCTGTAGATCAAATGCATGTGGAGTTCTTCATTTGTCTTTTTTGAATACAGGTCAGCCTTGGGAGGAGAGTTGCAGTCAAAGAGAGACCAAGCATGAAGAGGGATCGATATCAAAAGCCCAAAATAAGGTATGTTCACTTGATCTTCTTAACTACGTATTTTCTTAAGAATAATGGGGATTAGGTCCGGGATGACGGTAAAAAGTAGGATTCTTTAGGTGTTTTTTACATGCATGATAAAACCCTAAGTGCTAGTCCATAGAGGGATTTCCCACCCAAAACAGAATTGGCGACCATACTGGAGATCTCTAGGGTTTTTTGGGAGTCTTTTTTGGGTATTTTTAAAAATTGGTTTCATTACTTTTTTTAGAGTTTCTGCAAAAGTCTGAGCTAGTAGGGATTTTGGTCTTCCATACCAGTATTCCCTGCTTTCTTTGCTTGGTTGCATTTTCTTTTCGGGAAGTCACAAAGGTACACGCGGCTTGTATAAGGCTTGCATGCATGTACACACGCCCAACCTTCACATAGCCCACGTAGACATGCTAGCTGATGAAGTGACAGTAGCGTGGCTAGGTTCAGAAAATTCTTATTAAAGAGGCAGTCATCCTCTTCCCTGTCAGAAGTGATCCTTCTCAGGGGTTTTCTGAAACTCATTCTGGTCTCTGTTTTTGTAGTTTGTATCTTAGGTACCACCTCAGATTGGTTTTGTTCTATGAAAGTTTCCTTGAATTGTTTTTTCTTTTCTGACAAAGTAAGTTTCTGAGTCTTCAAGAGATTTTGGTTCTCAATACCAGTAGTCTCTGCCAGTGCTTGATTGTTTGTCTTTTCATTTTTGAAGAGTTGTAGAGGTACACGTGACCTGCATAAGGTCTGCATGCATGTACACGTGCTCTGACCTTACATAGCTCATGTGCACACGCTGACTGTTGAACTGTCAGCAGCGTACTTGTTGAGAAATTTTTTGTTTAGGAAGAGGTAGTCATCCTTTTCCTGGTCAAGAGTTATATCTCTCAGGGTTCTTGGTCTCTGTCATAGAAGTCGACAACTTAGGTCTGATCACAGCAATAGCTTGTTTTTTCATTAAAATATTTCTTCTGTTTCTTAGCTTTTTTAACTAATTTTTAGCTTGAAATTTTGAGAAAAATGAGTTGCATTTTTAAAAAAAATTCCCCCTCATGGCCCGGGGGGCCATGAAGCATGCATTCATCAGTTTCTTTTAGAATCTTTTTTTACTTTTTCTTTGATTGGGAGAAAATATATAAAAAAAAATAGCTTGCTAGTTCTCTTTCTTTCTTGGCATTTGCCTTGCATTGTTATTTGAAAAAGAAAAAGAAATTAGCATAGTGTTGTGTTTTCTTCTCATCTTAAAAGCATTTCAAAATATATATATATATATATAATAATTATTTTCCAGTGTTCATATAAGTTTCATCATTTTTCACAAGAGTCTTAACACCATCAGTTGCACTACCGTGCCCTTTTGAGTAAATCAAACCATTAAAAATAACTCTAATTAAAATTTACTAGACTTTATGTTTGTAGGGTCCATCAACTAGTTTAGGGTTAGGGCCTTGAATTAGGTTGGAGAGGAAACTCTTCAAGGCTGTTAAAACAAACATATGAGTCTGTGCTAAGGAGTGTAGAAGTCCAGTAACGTGGAAATTATCCAGGACCCCCCTCTAACACAGGGGCTAAACACGAGGTCGCATGCGGAAAGGTAGTGGAGATAACCCCTCCAAAGTCAGACCAAGCGTAGTGGGGAATGAATATAGAGGACTTGTCTTGGGATTCTGTTGATCGCATTTGCCATGGAGCTTTGTGGGTCTCGAATTCATTCAAGATCCTCATTCGTATTTCGAAACAATTGCTTTCGATACCCTTGATAGGTTTCGGGCTTGATACCCTGCTCATTGCGGTCCACCCGACTGTCGACTGTACCCGCCTGGTGATTGTTCATGAGCTGGCAACCTAGTTTCCTTTATTTTAGGGACTTACATAGGTGACCACGGGGGTATACCGCAGTACCTAGGGAAGATATCAATCCATGCTTTGCAGAGTATACCCAGAGGTTGCTTCCGTATTCGATTTTCACTTGTACCGGTAAGTTGCTCTAGTGTTGGTTGGTGTAATTGTTCTTCCAACTAGTTAGTCGTTTGCTTGATTTACCTTTAGGAGTTTTTCTAGTGTGTGCTTTGTGCCCCCTAGTTTTCCATAGTGATTTAGTCAGTCATGGATTTGGGTCTTTGACCTAGGGTGGTAGACCACCCACTCCGTCGGTCGTGAGGACTTTTTCGGTCTTCCGCTTAGAAACGTGGAGCTGCCTCTTTATAGGCGTTGTTTTGATAACACTGATTTTCCAGAGTCAGTGTGTGAGACTTTTACGGACTTGAACGATCCCGCAAAGAGATAACATGTGCATAAGATATTCATGGTTAAAGTTCCCGATGATACCAACCAAGGAACCCCTTCGCAAGGGGATTCTTGTGCTTTTCCTTTCTTCGAAAACGTTGGTGTCCCTTTGATGGCCACTTTGTACATTCCTGGGTTGAATGTGGGATTACCGGTTTGGTTGGATACTATTCCAAATGTCCCAAATGCTCTTGACGCTTCCTAGTTAAGAACTTTATGTCATGGGCATAATGTTGATGTTCCTTCGTCAACAAAGTCTTCTCCTCCTCCTTCTTCCGCCTCTGGTGAAAGTACAGTTACTAGTAACCAGA
Organism: Picea engelmannii; assembly: GCA_009831015.1. Classification (NCBI taxonomy): domain Eukaryota; kingdom Viridiplantae; phylum Streptophyta; class Pinopsida; order Pinales; family Pinaceae; genus Picea; species Picea engelmannii. The sequence goes on along the minus strand of ML784883.1, from coordinate 112,284 downwards.
AGTCTAAACGAAATAGAAAGAGGACGAATAGGAAGAAGAAATCACTAACCTCTACGAGTCATGTTGGAGATAGGTCGACAACCTCTGCAAGTCACGTTGAAGACCAGCACCTAGCCTTTGCAAGTTATGCTAGGGGCTCACAACCACCCTCTGCAAGTCATGCTGGGGGAAAAAGTCCAATCCCTGTTAATCATATTGGCAATAGGTTTGTAGCCTCTGCAAGTCATGTTATTGACCCATCACCAACCTCTGCAAGTCATGTTGGAGATGTACAACTAGCCACTACCAGTCATGTTGGGGGCATTGATTCTATTGAGAAACCTAGACGGATAGGATGTAAGCCTAAGTTCCCTTTTAATCTTTGCAAGGGAGATCACCTTACTCATTTGTGCCTTGGCATTCTAGAGGCACAAAGATTGTGGTCCCTATCTGTAATCTCTTCTAATTCTGAGTCTTTTGAGGTTTCCTCATAGTCTATTCAACCATTGGTTGAGAAAGTGGTCACGCTGATGCAATCATCGGCTTATCCCACTCCTCTTTTGGGGGGTGAGGTGCCTTTAGACCTTGTAGTCTCTCAGCCTATTTAGCCATTAGTTGAGAAAGTGGTCGTGCCGATGCAGTCATCGACTGATCCCACTCCTCTTTTGGGGGGTGAGGTGCCTTTAGACCATGTAGTCTCGCAGCCTATTCAACCATGGGTTGTGAAAGTGGTCATGCCGATGTAGTCATCGGCTGATCCCACTCCTATTTTGGGGGGTGAGGTGCCTTTAGACCATGTAGTCTCGTAACCTATTTAGCCATTGGTTGCAAAAGTGGTCATGTCGATGCAGTCATCGGATGATCCCACTCTTCTTTTGGGGAGTGACGTGTCTACCGACTATGTTTTTAGCATTTCTGGTTCAGTATCTTCAGAACAATGGGGCATTCCGCTCGCTCCGAGCACACCCCCTCCAAGCCCTAGGATGGTTTTCTTTGATTGGAATGACCTTGTTGAGCCTCGTCTTCCTTCCTTCGCACCCTTTCAAATAAGGGTTGAAATTAATTCAACAAACATTTATCGATGTATTGTGGATGAAGGATCCTCTGCAAGTATTTTATCCTCCTCGGTTTGGAAAGTCTTGGGTTCTCCCAAGCTTGTGTCTACTTCACATGAGTTGTTGTCTTTTGACATGCGTCCTAGTGAATATTTGGGATTTCTTCCTCAGTTGCCTATCTCGTTAGGTGGGAAGATTGTCCGTGTCGATGTTATAGTGGTGCAAGGCCCATTAGATTTCAATATGCTTCTCGGGCGTGATTATGTATATGCTATGAACATTGTGGTATCTATGCTCTTCCGAGTGATGCACTTCCCTCACAATGGAAGCATTGTCACTATTGACCARCTGGCATCTGATAATCACCGTCCTAATTCAGCGTTAGTTCAGGTTGCCCCTTTATATGTTCCTAGTGTTCGTGTAGACTCCACCCCGCCATGGGTTAATTATGTGGCATCTTATCCTTGGTGTTCAATTTCTTATGAGCAGGAACCTATGCAATCATGTTTTCCTTCTCGAGACTTGGAATCAACAATTGATCCATTGGTGTATCCAATGGGGGCATGGGAGCCCTTGCTTCCCCCTCTTGGTCCAAGTGGGCTTGAGTATCCTTCTGAGTCTAATCTCATTGTTTGTAGATCCTCAAGCCCTCGTGCTTGTGATTCTTCGCTGATAGACTATGCCAGTCCTGGCCAGAGTCACCATCGTCATATGGAATATGGTCAGTTTACTTCACCCTTTGGTATTGTTGAGCCTCGCTTGCATGATTTCTCAGATTTTGAATTTCCTTCAGATGAATCTATCCTTGAATCCATGACTACAGTTTCTATACCAAGGGAGGACTTACATCGTGGTTTGTGTTTTCTTTCCTTTTGGGAGACTTCCCAAGTTGACTATCGAAGAGACTCTTGGTCTGATCCTAGCAGCGGGCTCTACCTAAACTAGTTTCATACATGAGTCGTAGCCCCCACGAGTCTTCTTTTAAGCCATTTTCAGACCCTCTAAACGTGAAAATATTGTCGAGTGATCTTGTTGCCCTTCACGCTCGTTAAACTGAAATTTGAAGGAACATTTGTCCGGCGGTAGTTTACCCCTTTTTCGGTTTGGATGATCAACTGTACGAACAAAAGTATACTCTAGAAACCTCGGTTATCTAGAAGAGTATTCTCAGGTATAATTTTAACCCTTTTTCGGGCCTGAGGGACTAAATTTATGAAAAAGGAACCCCCACGGAATCCATAGTTAATCTCTTTTCAGACTCCCTAAAATTGAAAAGATCGTCGAGTGACCTTATTCTTTCACACTCATTAAAATGGTCCAGAAGAACATTCCTGATGGAGTCCATAGTTAAGATTTTTTCAAACTCCTTAAAAATGAAAACATTGTCGAGTGATCTTGTCTTTATCACACTCATTAAAATGGTTTTGAATAGACATCTTCTCGATGCTAGTTTACCACTTTTTCGAACCGACTAGACTACCTTCGGAAAAGGTACCCCATTGGAGTCTCCTTTTACATTTTTCAGACTCTCTAAATATGAAAAACTGTCAAGCTTACCTTCTCTGGGCTCATTAAACTTACATCGAAGGATGTTACCATTGTGTGTTTTGGTAACCACGTTTGCATACTTGTGTCTTTGGTCTAATGTCGGCTCCATGTTGCTCTCAATTGAACCATTTGAAGCATGCCTTATACACAAGCCATGTAGCACTTTGCCTCTGCGTCTTGACACCTTTGGCCCCAGGAGGGATTTTTCCCGAGTGTCCTTACTTTGAACATCAGTCTTATCCTTGCGCCTCGAACTCGTATGTTTGCGACACTCATCCCTCCTTTATAACGTAACATTCTTTTATTCTTTTTCCAAAATTATTGAAAAAGACAAAAAAAAATCAAATATACCCCAAAAAGAGGAAGGGAAAAGTGTTTTCTATGTATTAGCAGCACAATGAGTCGCCCTTGGATAAAGCACATCCTTATGTTTGTTCGTCAAGCCCTAGGATTTAATATGACCTTAGGAATTTTTTCCCGCTACATTGAGTTGTGTCCTCCTCCGTTTGGTTATTCTTCCAAACATATGGAGAGTTTACGTTGCCTCCTGCCTCGTGAAATTATGTTAATGCCATGCTGCCTGAGTCTCATCATTTGTCATGCTATTGTCCAAGGGAATTTTTTCCAAGCCTGAGTCGGCCCCTCTGCAGTTTGTCTCTTGCTCTCATGCTCGAGCATCCCAAAAGTCCAATCTAGTATTTGTTTGAAATCAATGAAGCCTTTAGTCTGATCATCAAGATTCTCTAGTCCATGATCGACGAGTCGTCGAAGACCTCTGGGTAGTGAAGTTGTACACTCATATTACACTCCTACCCGAGTTTTGAATATTTTGAATTTGTTCCTTGAGATCTGAAGACCTCATCTCCAGCCATCAAGCCTTATCAGCTTCTAGAAAATGGATACTATACATGTATATCTTTTTGTTTTTGAGATGTAGATCCGATGTGTATTGCTCGCGGCTACACTTTATATAGCTATATGACATGGATATACAGTGTATTTGATTGGTAGCCATGATTTTATTTCATTCTGAGCATGGGTATGCCTGCCTCGGTGAGACAATTGTTATTTTGCAGATGGCACCTCCCAAATTCTGGTCCCTGGGCTCACTGGTTTGGTACGTTGATAAAGATTGGTAATGTGTTTCGGCCATCAAATGCTCTTCCGACCTCACACATTAGGGGGCATATGTTATAACCTTAATTTTCACCAAACATACTTACCTAACATCAGGCCATCCCATATGCCTTCTTTGCCAAGCCAGTACTGAACAACTCTATTTAAAAAACTCTCTTTATAAAGGCCCATGTGCCCTGCTCCATTACTACAAGCGTGTACACGCTAGTTGCTCCAATACAGCTCGCGTGTACCTACAAAAGCACGGAAAAAGGAAAGTTGTGTATGGAACACACAGCTTTGGGAAAGTTAACTAAACCTTTCAGCCATGCATGGCTGGTCATTCGACCAAATACCTAGCTCCTTCTAGCCTATAAAATAAGGGGTAAGGGTCCCATTTGAAAGGAGGAAAATCATAGTAAAGAGACTATACCCAATTGAGCATTCCCCTTGTCCCAACCTTTAGCCATCCTTGTGCAAAGAGAAGTATAGAGCAAAGCAGTTGGAGGACAATTGAAGAGGAGCCCAGGACCAGGTTCGTGGAGCAGTGGTCGGCTTCATCATTGTAAGTTTCTTTAGTGAAGTTAATAATAAAGAATTATTTTTCCCATCCCACCATATGAGGTTTTCATTGTTTATTGTGTACATTTTGATTAAATCTCTAACCCATTAATCTGTAGATCAAATGCATGTGGAGTTCTTCATTTTTCTTTTGTGAATACAGGTTGGCCTTGGGAGGAGAGTTGCAATCAAAGAGAGACCAAGTGTGAAGAGGGATCGATATCAAACACCTGAAATAAGGTATGTTCACTTGATCTTCTTAACTACGTATTTGCTTAAGAATAATGGGGATTAGGTCCAGGATGACAATAAAAAGTAGGAATCTTTAGGTATTTTCTACATGCATGATAAAACCCTAAGTGCTAGTCCGTAGAGGGATTTCCCACCCACAACACCAAGTGACAAGTGATTTGAGAGAACAAAACCATCGATACCATACAAATTGATTGGGTTCTAAATATAAAGACGCAATTCATACCTTTTTTGTGTGTCACATCATGTAGATCAAAGAACTACTCCATTTGGAGTACCCATGTGATTGGATCCTTGCCATCAAACTTCCTCATATCGATCTTAGGAAAGTGGTTCGCCTTCAACCCAAAATTGGAGTTTCTCCAATCTTGATTCATCTTCCTTTTTTTCCTCATCATGAATTTCATGGGATACATTGTCACTTTCAGGTGGCCTCTCTATTAGAAAAAATTTCAATCCTTCCACGATATCCCCTTTTAAACCATCCATCTTAGTATCCATTATCACTTCCATCTTAGCTTCAATTGAATCCATCATCCCTTGTAGTTGATCTTTTGTTACTACCTTCTTTTGTAAACCATTTATGTCCCTGTGCATTTCTTCACCTTCATCAAGAGTCCAAGTAGGGTTTTCTGAAGGCTTATTTGGTGTAGAAGATCCCTTTTTTGGTGGCATGTTGGAAAAGTATCACTACAAGGTAGGAATTCCTAATTGGATTAGGTAGTGGTCCTCACAGACAAGAGAGTGTCAGGTGTTATATCTCTTTGATATACGTGCGGGGTCCAACAATAGTGCTCGGCCCAATATCTCAGGGCACTAACTAAGGAGGCTTGACCATGCCCTTAGTCGTACTATCCGACTACCCAGGTACTAGAGAGTGATCTCCCTAATTTTTGTTCTCAGTGTACTATAACAACAATATGGCCAAAAGGTTTACTCAATAAGTCTTAGGATTCTAGGGTGTCTCCCGATATACTCTAGGTACATGGGAGCTCAAATATGTAGTAATGTTTTCTAATGTACAATTGTTTGAAATGATCCTTCCGATATACTCTAGGTACGTGGAAGAACCACACTATCCCCGGGTTGTAGCGTTGATCAGTAACGACAACTCCTATGTTTAGAGATGTAGGAACACGTTTGTACCTAAAAATATCCCTACGTTTCTCTCAAATTTATGTGATATGCCTTTTATCCCACTTTATTCTACTTTTTGAATCACCCCAATTGGATCTTCTATTCAAAATATATGTAGATTTCCAAAAAAAATGCATCTTTTAAACCCTGATTTGGAGGTTGTTCTGTTAGCCGACCTTTCTTCTATTGTATATTTACAGTTTTGGCCCTTTTGGGTCTGAAATTTCGTTCAGTAGTTCTATGATATGTCCTTTTTACAATTCCATAGGTCTAATCAAAATTGGATGTGTCAAGTGGAAGTTATGGTGACTTCCCCAAGCCTTGTTGATTTTTGACCTTTCCAGAAGAGCATACTTGTAAAGCATTCCAAGTGTACAATATGTTATATCTTATTATGAAACTTTCACCAATAATACTAAAGATTGCCCACTATCGAATGAAACTATTCGCACTTAATTTGGATACACATTGAAGAAGATATCATTGTTTTGCCTGGAACACGTGTTTGAGACTAGTTAATAGGACTAGTCAGATACCCTATCTTACACAGGGTGTATCTCCAAAATTAGGATGACCCAGAAGATGTAATTTTACCACATATGCCTTGATAATTTGTCTGAATATCCTCTAAGTTTCACGGTCTGAATCATCACATAAAAAAAATTATAGTGAAAATTATGCGATGACTCAATTTAGGATGATTCAGGAACCCGATCTTCCACATGTTATATCTCTGAAAGTATAAAGCCCCAGAAGATGATATTTTAACCACAAGTACTTTGGTCCATATAATAAATATCCCCCAAGGGTTTCCTTCTGAAACATCCTACAGAAAAAAGTTATGGTGAAAATTCCAAGTTGTCTCAGCTGCAGTAGGGAAACCCCAAGACCTTAAGCTCTGTTACCAAATGTTAGGAACCAAATATAAAATAGCATAAAAACCTAAAAATAAGTACTCAGCGCCTTTACAAAGAGATAAATTCATATAATAAGCCTCTTTGACAGGGAAACCTCCTTATACATCATATGAATTCACATATACAAGATGATTCCAATGAAAAGGTCTCCTTGGTATATATAGGAGACTAGGAGGTCAATTACAACTAATGGACCCAAGCCGACATAAATAAAATAACAATATTAATGTAATATGCCCCAATTAAGGGGTAATGTGCCATTATTTAGGGCTTAACAGACAGTCTGGAAACGAAGATTTAATGACAAGGAATATTTGGATAAAATATAACTTAAATGCAATACACTACTTAACCAACTCTAAATGATTCATCTCATCAGAATCGAATATTAGTACATCTAGTAGTACTTCTAGAGTTAACTACTTAATTATTCAATGAAGGTCACTAAAATCAAGGAGCAAGATTTTAAATGATGGTATTCATACTGCTCAAGGGATTGGCCTATGATTGAAAACCTTAACCTGTTAGATCAATATTATTAAAGGAAACGACATTAAATCTCTTTGATCTTCAATTCACCGATACATCTGATTTTAAATATTGAACAACCCAAATCACTCTTATGTGTAAGGGATTACAAAATTGTTCGCGTGATATGACTACAAGTGATTCACTATATCAGAAAGTTAAGCGATGTAGATGTTTTAAAAGGGTGACTGGAATACAAGTGAACCGCTATTCTATACTTAGTTACAGAATATTGAATTTATAAAGGGTGATGGGGCATTGCAAGTGAGAGTTTAGGAATGTTATAAGGGTTGGTTCTGCTATAAGTGATTCGATATGTTGTAGTGATATAAGGGTGTTGCGTTAACTCGGATATAATTATAATTGGATAATAATAGCAAATACAATCATTTTCACATTCTAGCAGGGTGTCAAAGGTTGTTGAAGAAGAATTTATCGATTTATGAAGAAAATATCATAATTTTTTGAATGTCAGAGCCAGGAATGGTAAAAGGGAAGGAAGGGAAGGGATACCACTTTGGTGTTGATAGGGTGCACTGACAATGGAAAAAGTGTGACTGGTAAAACCCTCCTTGGCACAGGGCCTTTAAGTCTCATTCCAGTTCTTCCTCGATTTTAATAAAACAAAGAAGAGGTGGACTTATCTATTCACCTTATTATGAGTCGACTTATCCATTCACCTTAGCAAGTGTAAATATATCTACATATATAGGAAACTTAAGTCTCCTCTCAACCATTCGGTCCATAAACATAAAATCATTACATAATTACAAGAATACTATTTAGGTTTAATCATTTGATTCATGCTTATATTTTTCTTTTAGAACAATACAACCAGTTCATAGGAATAATTTATCGATTCTTCCATCGATCCATGCAAAATCCTTTTTATAAGAGTACAAGTAGTTACAGGAATAACTTATGAATTTCACTATTAGATCTATGCAAAAAATTCTAAAGTACAGGTAGTTACAGGAATAACTTATCAGTTTCACCATTTGATCTATGCAAAAATTTATAAAGGTACAGGTAGATACAAGAATAACTTATTGATTCCACCATTAGATCCATACAAATTTTCTTTTAAACAATACTAGTAAATGCAAAATAATATTTCGATTAAAACTCACGGTTCGTGCTTATTCAGTAAACTAATCAAATATTCCATTTAAATAAAATAACTATAATAATTGAGTATCGTAACCAAAAGAGTAAGATATATCGAGTGATTTTCAATCCCGAACTTATGCAATGTCCTTCTCCCTTCGCCTACTAATCAATAGACTTCACCAGTACCTTTCAGCCAACGCTAGGGTACTCTTCTTCCCCCTTATCCCCCCGAGCCGCAAAGGGGTCACACACAAAAATTCAGATCAATATTTATCTCAAGCTTTCCCTCACAAAGAGAGGCTTCCACCTCCTACACAAGACTTGCATCCCAACTCACAAAAGAAAACTAGTCACAAGAAATTTTTATAGCATTTTAGTCATCCAACAATAGGGTCTAAGGCGAACAAGTTCCTCACGCACAAATAATCCAAAATATCTGGTATATAGTAATCAAATCCATATGGACACACACACACACACACACACACACACACACACACACACACACATATATATATATATATAAGAATGAATAGTAAGATGATTACAAATGAGAACAAGGGCTCTCTTATATACCCACGCAGAGGTACCCTTAACCAATAGTCATGTCCTTTTAGACATGTCCTTTCATTATTAATAATTATTATTTATTAATTATCATTTAATTATTATGTTATTAATATCTATTTTATATGTATATTTATGTTCATAACAGGGTCCCTTCCTCCTTCCTCTTCCTTCTTTTTATAAGGAATTTTGTCTTGACACTTGTCAATTCATGCATAATTAAATATTTTTGGATAATTTAATTAGAGATTATTTACCCTCAACACATGTCACACTTTTTCTCAAGTTGCACATGTTTATTTCTTTTTAATAAAATTAATTATGCATTTCTCCTCACATCCACAATTAGTTCCTAGATTTTCTCCTAGTTGTCCCTTAATTCTCCAATTTTTCCTTTAATGTGTCTCCTAACTAATTTACAGTTGGAGTTTGATTAGGAATATTCTCTTAGTTAGTATTTAGAGTCTAGTTTGACTTAGGATTCTAACTCTATGTTGACAACCCATTCTCTCATGAAATAATTTATTTTAATTAAAAATATTTGTATTAATTTCATGCACACATTGTGCACATGTCAATATATTTTATTCTCCCTATAATAGTTTTATTTAGTCTAAAATTTTCCTTATGCCCCTTAATATAGATTCATTTAGACATAACCAATTTAGAATTTGATTTTATTATGTTCCCAATTTATAACTTAATATAATTTATTTTCTCTTCTAATCAATTCTAAGTATTTGTTTGTTTTTGTATTTTTTTTTGTATTTTTTTTTCAATGGAATTTTGGATCTTGTATTCCCTTGTTAATTTATTCATGTGACATGCCCTTCAAGATGAACCTACGTGCTCCAGGGGTACCACTCTCCATTTGATTTAGTTTGGAAGTTGTCTAACGCTTGGAGTCAATACTCCACTTGTCGACCTTGTGTGAGACTAAGGGCAAACTGAGTAATAAGGAATCTGTCTTATTGTGTGCCTCTCATAAATATTCATGAGTGATTGTCTCAGTCTGCTCTCACGGCATCGTGAAACTCTCAGAAACAAGGTAGTCGTTAACCTTTAGTTCAGGTCACGAAGGGAGTGTTATTAGGCTGTGCCAGGGATGTTGTCACAGCTCTTCCTGATCTATGTGATATCTATGTATGACCCCTTTAAGCCATATGTGAGTTGAATTAGAAAGCATCACCATCCCGGCATCCACTAACAAAATGATGTTAATAATCTTATACATGAAATCCATAATTGTAATCATCATCATAATATAGGCGTAATAAAATCAAGTACTCATAAACAAAGTCAATAGTCAACTCCTTGACTCAATCTGAAGTTTGAGTTATGTCGATTCCATCAACATCATCATTGTGTCATGTCTCATGCACACTCAGGAAACCTCATTATAATACATGTCAATGCTATACATCAATATAATTAACATATCAAAATTTAATACTCAATGATGATATCATTTTTAACTCATAAACCAAAACAGATAATCATAAAGTATCATGTTTAACCCGGATCACTTGCTCGCAAGTTTCCTCAAAGAATAAAATAGTGGTATGAACTGTGATCAATGGAACCAGATGTTACATTCATCTACCAGGGGCACTATATCCCCCTACTCGTCTTTACTAATTCTCTTATATTAAAATGTAGAAATAATTTTAGGTTTGATGTAGAGTGCAGGTCTTAGATTTCCATAGATTTTTGAGGTTCTCATGCACTCTATAATGAGAACATGTCCCCATGTTGGATCCATATGTTATCCCCTCATTTTATAGGGATAACTAGAGGATATTTGTTTCTCCATTATCCACATTCTAGATAATAGTTCAAATGATGACATTCTGGATTCTCCATAGATATTTTCCCATTTATGCCTTCCATTACATGCTCATATCACTCACACTATATGTCATGGTGCATTACACATTGAGGTACCTTGTTTTAACACTTCATTTTGAGTAATAATGTCAACGTTTGGTGCATAAAAATGGTGATCCTTGGTTGAAATGGATAATTAATCATGATGCTTTGAAATTGTACCATGTTCCTTGTTTCACCTTAGTGGTCATTGTCATCTCCTAGTGAATTGTTGTCACTCTTGGAAAATTTTTACTTCTAGGGGGACTTAATGGGGGTAATGTGTCCATATCCCTTACCATGCATAACATATTTCATCTATTCTTTCTTCATTTTCCTCTCTTTTGGGTTGGTTTTTGTATGTTTCCCATAAAGGTTCATGCTTCATAGTCACATGAGAAAAAGGGGCTTAAATGGCTAAGGATGATGTAGGTTTATAAAAAAAAATGATAAAGAAAAATCCCTAATTAAAAATTCAAGGAAAAGAAACAAATAAGAAAATAAAAGCATTAAAAAACCAAGAAAGAAGTAAAGCATGAGTTGATTTGGATTATTTTTGTCACGAAATGAGAGCAAAGATATAATAAATAAATGTACATAGATATATCAAATATTCAATCATATAATAGAGATATAACCATAAACACAGAGATACAGTAATACACCATTTCTATTAATGAGTGAAATGTACAAAACTGTAGAAATGTTGAGTGAAAGACTCACTAGAATGGTGGCAACTTATCTCTGAGAAGGGATGTGACGGCTACTCACATTCACAAGAAGAAGAGTGTTACAATGAGGCTCCAAAGGCCTTTTTAACATCAATAAAATCCAAAACCCTAACCTCGAAAGATGAAAATCCAAAAGGTTTGCGGGCCCCGATGGGGGTAATTGATACGTCAACTTCCTGAGGGCGTAACATTTGCATACGATCTATGTTTGGGGCGCTCGATACACTGTTGTAAAGGTCTATCCAAGAATAATACATTCTAATTGGCCTAATCTAGTGCCTATGGCAATCGCTTGGGCCCAAAATGCCCAAAAACCATCGTTTAAGGCCTCAAAACAACCTCGAAAGTTTGGGACCCGAAAAAATGTCGAAAAACTGCCAAGGTGGAAAACTTTTTTTCAATACAATGGAAAGGTGGCCACTGATATCCACTTGGATTAATCCTCCCTTATTATGAATAAATTGTATCCATTGTGTTGAGTTCCCAGGGGAGAGGGGAAATCATTTGTTGAATATGAACCTTGGTGAGTTGCTTGCCTTGCTAGAGAGGTTGTGTTGCTTGGCTTGTGGAAGGTTGTCGTGAACTTGGTGTTGGAGGGGTTGAATCTGTTCAACCAACCTATTGTAGCTTGACTTGATTGGGAAGTGTGTAGGCACCCTCATAGGTGAAGAAACAATATATTTTTTCTCTTCTACAATCTACTTATGTTGGATAGAAAGGTCTTGAGCTGAGGCTGTAGTAGTTGCAATGTCCTTATGTTTACCTTTTGAACAGATTGTCAAGAAGCTGAATTTTGTGGTATGAGAGATTACTGTGTGCCACTATTTAGGTGGGACAGTAATCAGAACTACCTCTTGAATCTTGTAGAGTTGACCCCCCAGAGGAACAAATGACACTATGGGGTCGAGACTGATAAATAGCATGGTGCTTCCACTACTGGCTGACACAAATATCTCTTCCTTGGATAAGCAACCTGATGTTGTACGGATGCGGGTGTGGTGTTGTCAACAATCCCAACTATTTGACAACCTATGCTGAGATGAGGTTCTTCTATCTTATGCTATCAACAATAAAATGCAGCGAAGTCCCCTTCACCCACATTTGTGAATGAAATTGGCACTCCCCCTCTTTAGGATATGTTGGTTCTTCTGGTTTAATTTTTGTGGTCGTGATAGTAGCCGTGGGGTCTACATCGATGATCTGTCTTTTACCAGTATTTTCTTAATAAGATTCTAAATCGGGGTTCGGATCCTTTTCTTTGATCTCGGCTACCAATGACTGTTTTGAGCGACATTCATCGATGTTGTTCCAAGGTATTTTTTGGAAATTGCACCATTTTCCAGTGTCCTTCGTCTTTCCATTACCCTTATTTTCCTATGGCTTGGACTGGTTTTCTAAACGTTGGTTGTTAGGGTTGTGTTTACCATACTTTGGTTGTTGCGGATTTGCAAACCCGAACTCCCACTTGTTCTGGTGCTTAAATGTTTGCTCGATTTTAACAACATATCAATAAGCAGCACCTAGTGATGAGATGTCTAGAAAATCCATTTCAGTTTGGATGTATCTGTGTAGAGGCCCACGGTATTTTAGAACCAAATGTCGCTTGGAGTCTTTGATACCCTTCTTAGTGCGCAAGGTATAGAAGGTATTGGTGAAATCTAACACTGCTTGGCCCCTCTCTTGATGCAGTGTGGTCCATCTCATGTATTGGTCGCCATAGTTACCAACAAGGTAATATTGTTCCTTGACCACATCCACAAAAAAATCTCAAGTGGGCTTGGCCCCATATATTCCAGACTCCTCAGTGGAACTTTTATCCCAGTAAGTTTCCCACCAATGTTTAACATGGGGGAGAGCCTTAAGGAGTGCGAAGGTGATATTTTCCCTGTCGAAAAAATTGTGAACAAAGAAATAACCTTCTAGCATATTTAACCATTTTTCTAGGGTTTTTGTATCTATCTGACCTTCAAATATGGGAATATAAAAATTAACTTGTACCTTGAAAGGAGAGGTGTTTCCAAAGTGGTCACTTGATGAAGATGTGCTTGATGTTATCGGCAGGTGTTGAAGGATGTGGGAAAAATTATCCATCATTTCATCCCTCTGTCGCGTGAGAGCTTGCTCAAGCAACAGATTAATAGAATCTTCTGCTCCATCACTTTTATTTTCTTCCACCATGGAGGGCTTCTTGGGTGTGAGAGAGTGATTTCCCTCAAGAGAGACAAGCTCAAGATCCAACTTTCTATACTCAGACCTCGTCAGGGACATGCACTGAAAAAATTATCAAGAACAACCTGCTCTGATACCACTGATCTGGATTATTTTTGGCACGAAATGAGAGTGGAGATATAATAAATAAATGTACAGAGATATATCATATATCTAGTAATATAACAGAGATATATCATAGATATAACCATAAACACAAAGATACAATAATACATCATTTCTATTAATGAGAGAAATGTACAAAACTGTAGAAATATAGAGTGAAAGACTCTCTAGAATGGTGTCACCTTATCTCTGAGAAGAGATGTGATGGATACTCAGATTCACAAGAAGATGATTGTTACAATGAGGCTCAAAAGGCCTTTTTAACATAAATAAAATACAAAACCCTAACCTCGGAAGATGAAAAACCAAAAGGTTTGCAGGCCCCAATGGGGGTAGTTGATACGTCAACTTCTCGGGGGCGTAACTTTTGCATACGATCTATGTTTGGGGCACTTGATACACTTTTGGAAAGGTCTAGTTGAGATGAACACATTTGGAATGGCCTGAGCTAGTCCTTACTATAGTCGCCTGTGCCAAAAATTCCCAAAAAACGTCGTTTAGGGCCTCAAAATGGCCTCGGAAGTTTGGGACCCGAATAACTGTCGAAAAACTGCCAAGGTGGAAAACTGTTTTTCAAGCCAGTGGAACAGGTGGGTTGCCACCGATATCCACTTGGATCATGAGCTCTACCCCATCACTAACAGTCCATCACCCCAAGTCCTATGAAATGAATGCATACCTAACAAAAAGACTTAGCAAATAAAAATTCAAAAGAAAAAAAGGTTGAAGCAATAAATAAATAAAAAAAGAGGGGTTTGGAAAGACATAGTGTCAAGGAAAGGGTACCACATTGCATAAGCACTCCCTCTACAAAGGCTCTCATGAGGATAACAATCATACATGGCCTTTCATGCCAATCACATCCACCCATGAAGTAAACTCCAAACCATACCACATACTATTGCACATACTCCTTGATGGGCTCATTAGGACATACTTCTTATCTTAGGTATTGCCACACCTAATAGGGGGTAATAATGATCCTCCCATACATAAACTCGGCAAATTGTATAACTTTGTAAGCTAGTGTGAATTTTGAAGAAGATACTTGATGAGATCTATCTAATGGCTTTTGCATTGACATGAATCACTTTATATGTTATGTTTGAATTGTGCACCTTGCTTCCAGTCTTCATGGTGCATTAGATTACATGCACCCCTCCTTAGATGATGGATTACAAATAGCCACATGTATGATTGAGCCTTGTTCCTTTTGAGGACATTGAGGGGCTACTTCCAAGCTTTATGGAGGACGTATCGCCTCTTTTGGAGGCCATTGCACACATTGAGGAGATTTTAGCACATATTTGGAGGGTGGACAACATTAGTAGCAATTACCCTTTGACTCAATACCCAGAATTCCGCTAGATTATTGATATTAGATGCAAAATGGCCATGGGATTTTCGAAAATTGGTCATAATAGAAATTCATGCAAAAATTGACATAGTTATGGTACTTTTTGTTGAAATAATGTAACTGCGAAGAGCATTCTTATTATTATTTTATTATTGGATTAAATCCCCATTGTGGATTAATAATGTCATTATTATTATTATTGTTATTGGATTAATCCCCATTGAGGATTAATCATGTCGGTAATTGTATAAGGACCAAATCCCCTTTTGCGTATTGGTCATCGGACAATTACAAAGGACAGAATAAGAAGTCGGCCCAGCTGTTATAATGGAAGACCCAGAATTAATTAAAGGTGGGTTTACCCACCCAGAGTGAGAGGTCGGCCCTGCCAGTTGTGACCTTTCACATGTGCCAATCTGATATAAATAAGAGGCTAGCGCCTCACTTCTAATAAACAACTCACTTTCTCATTCTCTTATGAGGCAAGCTGCAATTACAAGTTGGAGAGAGGAGAATAAGGGTGGCTCATCTCTTGGGGAGGACTTTCTGTATTGGTTTGAGTTATCTTTTGAACATTGTATAAGCTATTTATGATAAGGAAGTTTTTGTTGGGTTTTCTTCCCCTAGAGGGTTTCCCAGGATAAATGTCGTGTCTCTTGTGAATGTGTATTTCTCAGTGATCTTGTTCTTATTATTCTCTTATCTAATGAAATGCAAAGAACTATAATAATGGCATAAACATTAACATGGTATCAGAGCCAAAACGTCGCTGTTACCGTACCCAAAAATTAGGGTTTTGCAAAAGTGAGTATTTTCAGCTCCCTAACCTCCTAGAAAGTTGCGCCCTCCCCCAAGGATCAATTTGACACCTAGAGTGCACCTTTTCAGTGGTTGGATCTCCCGAAAAGTGAAACCCTAGTTTCACCAGAGTACTGGAAGTACCAGAAAACCAGTACCAGAAGTACCAGAGTACCAGAAGTACCGGAAGCACCAGTCCAGAAATCCGCAGATCAGATTTGATGGGGTAAAATTTGGATTTTCTCAGATCTGAGGACACCAAGATACTCGCCTCAGCCAAGCGCACCTCCTGGTAAGGTCAAAACTTGATTTCGAGCACTTTCAATTTTTGGTTATTTTTGTTGCTGAAAGTACAAGATGACTGCAAGCACAAAGCTTGTTGAGAAATTAGAAGGGATGGACAACTTCCGTGCCTGGAAGTATAGGATCGGTCTGATCCTTACAGAAAATGACCTATCAAGATTTATCAAAGAAGAAGTGAAGGAACCTGAAGATGTCATAGAGAAAGTGAAGCATCAGAAGGACTCAATCAGGGCTCAGAGAATCATTGCAGATTCAATCAAGACCACCTGATCCCATATGTATCGTCAAAAGAAACCACGAAGGAGATGTTTGATGCTCTAAGCAAACTATAGGAAGGAAAGAACATCAATCAAAAGATGAATCTCAGAACTCAGTTGAAGAATACCAAGATGCAGAAAGGAGAAATGATTCAAGAATATTTCTCCCGAATCTCCGAGATAAAAGAACAGTTGAAAGCGATTGGAGACACCATCGATGAAGACGAATTTGTAATAA
>ML784883.1:71461-85419 GCA_009831015.1 Picea engelmannii | reverse complement strand
TGTTTTATATGTTGTTTCATATATATGTGCTAATTTAGAAATGACTGTATTAGATGAGCTTTTTCGACAAAGACAGTAATTGGTCCGGAAATAGAGGTAATAGGGTAAACATGGGAAAAGGGCCAATTTCGTTTTGGCAAAGAGGAAGAAACGAGAGGATGTGATTTTCCATTCATTTTGATGAAAACTATGATAATTTAAATCGGTTAGTTCAAATTTAGTTGCATGAACCTCGCGAGACACCTAGCTTTTCAGCTCCATTAGCGGCTAGCCAGACCTCCTTTTTCAGCCTAATGGTCTTTAGCCTCATCCTAGTATCATTGATATTCTTGATCAACCACATGTACAATCCCAGCCTCCAATCAATTATGGCTAGAAAAATGCACCAATCAACCCCCCTTCAAGTGTTGATCATTGGCGAACCATGTTATTACCTCTTCTTCCTCCACCTCCTTTACTACCAGTTCAATTGGTTGCTTCAGTAGTTTCACATGTGCATTCTCCACAACTTCCTAAAAAATACAAATCCTTAGATATTGAGCCAAGGTCAAGTGAGGGAAAACAACGTACCATGCTAGTCAGTTCATACTCCTTTGAAACATCTTCCTACACCATCAAATCCTTACCACTCAAACTTGAAGATGGTGTGAGAAAGATCACCTTTGATGACATGCACCCAGAGATTTCAAAGAGTGAAGAGAAAAAATATGCAGATGCAAATTTGATCAAACACAAAGAAGCATTGTCAAAGGGTAGTGCATAGAGACAAACAACTTCACATAAAAAATATGAATTTTGATTCTATTTTGTTTTTTATGGTGACATCAGTTTGACTTTGAGCACATATATTTTGGAAAACTAATATTATTACTATTATTTTTTTTTAAATTTATATTATGCTTAAAAAAATTGGCAGATATGTCAAGTGTTTATTATTTATAAAGCATGATTATTTCAAGTATTGTTTATATTTATTCTTATGATGATATGTGCATAATGTGTGGACATGGATATGAAGGAACAAGGGAATGATTGGAAAATTAAAAAAATAAAGACATAAGAAGGGGCCCCACTTATTATTATTGTTATTATTATTATTATTATTATTATTATTATTATATATATATATATATATATCGGTCACAAATAAAACTTGTCCTATTATTAACTAAAGTTTTTTAACTTTAGTAACTAAATTTAGTTCAACTACTTGAAAACTACTTTTTGGAGAATAAAAGAAAGAAAAGGAGAACAAGAAGGACATGAGAGAGAGAGAGAGATACTTCTGACAATGTTTGCTCTTGTTTCAAATTGAGATTTCTGATATTCATTCTTTCATTTTCCGAGTTTCATAAGAGTTAAATCCTTTTGTTGATAGCAGGATTATTCTAAAGGTGGAAAAGAATAAAGGATTAAAAAGCATAGACTTTTGACATTCTTCAGAAGGTCTTTCATTTATCTTGACAGTGTGTTTAGTTTCATTAGAATTTCTAAATTAATTTTCAATTCTAATTAAAATTATTTTGTAGAGTCAAGACTTGATGATCTTGAGGCTTGGTTGATCCACTATATTTCAATCTTGGTCTTTTTCTTTCAGACACCAGTTGTCTTTGTATGATTGTTAAAATATCATCCTATAATTCTAAGTATGATCTTGGTCCATACCCTGGAAGGGGTTTGAAAATAGGCATTTGGTTGTAACTCAAGAAAGTCATCGTTAATAAAAATCTGGTTTCTTCTCAATTGAGACTTTCATTTACTAATTTTTAGATTGTATGTATTATTTATTTTGTTTATTTAAATTTTATAAACATTTAAAAGTATAAAAAAATAGATTTTTTTAGCAAAAACACACAACTTGATAATAACATTAGGCCTGCAAACATATTTCTTGAGGACTGGTTGATAATTTTGTACAGGGTATAAGCCCAGGGTAAAATTTTCTCCTATATCACCTAGCCTAATCGGATTTGAAAATGCTTGAGTGAGGACTTTTTATTCCTTGCCTAAACATTTATTTGGCGACCATACTGGGGAGTGATATTTTACTCTCTAGTTCTTTTGTATATTTTGATTCTTATTGTTTGATTAATGAATTTGCCTACCCGACAACAACCTAACCTAAGGTTTCCTTATCAAAGAAACATTTCATATTGTATTTTTTATTTTACTCTTGAAATTACCCATACCCATGAAGAACTTGAGTGTTCTTGGGAAGTTATTGCACGTGATATTGAAATTTAGGATCAAAGAGACTCCCCTCAAAAGGAAAGCTCAGAATAGGCATCCTCAATAATTTATTATCTTATGTCCACTAATTTTCATCTTCAAGACAGTTAAGAGGTCAATCTCCTTAATTTGATCATCTCCTTAAAATAGGAAGGAAGAAAAAAAATTTAGAAAATATTCAGCCTAAACTCAGAAGATCTTTTTTAATATTATAAATATTTAGCAGCTGTTATCACCAAAAAATTGCTCATAAGAAATACTGACAATGGTCAAAGAAAATATCAGTGTAAACACAACATACTTCCAACATTTATAGAACCTGTTTCAGCAAGATGCCAAAACTATATGAAAATACCCATGATTTTTTGTGCATTTCCACCAAAGTCAACGTGCGCAAATCCACGCTGAAAAAAAAGTGTCGTGTGTGAACTTTGTGTGTCCCACGCGACTGTCTCTGACTCAACCCGCATGGATACGGAAACGGCGCATTTATGAATTTGGTCGGGCCTCAACCACTTTTAGGCTTAAGTGAATCAAGACAATACCCCTAGATCGACCCAAAATTTCACCTTGGGATGACTGAAAGGATGGGATGTACCTCTAAAGGCCTCCCATTCACACTTGGAACATGTATGAAATATATTTCTATGGTCCTATAAATACATGGTCATTATATGCTAAAAAGAAATGAATTCATTGTATTGTTATGTTTCCCATTTTCTCTTAGAGAATTCATATATTCTCTTGAGAGCTATTTGAGCAATCATAGCATTTGGTAAGCTTCTCACCTCTTGAGAAACTTGACCAAAAACTTCTTCACCATTGTTAGTCATAGATAGGAGAGTAAATATATATTTTTTGGGGACTCAAGAGCCCTCCCAAGGAGGAACAGGGGATCCATAGTTCCACTTTTTTC
This sequence comes from Picea engelmannii, assembly GCA_009831015.1. Taxonomy (NCBI): domain Eukaryota; kingdom Viridiplantae; phylum Streptophyta; class Pinopsida; order Pinales; family Pinaceae; genus Picea; species Picea engelmannii. Next base: position 82,274 of record ML784883.1, on the reverse strand, counting down.
CTTTGGTGTTCTCAATTCAAAGATCACTTATAATTTGGGTAGTTATCTCTTGTGTCAATTTCATGCATCTTTTAAAATTTACATGTTCTTAATTTGCTTTCATTTCTTGGTTATTTATTTTTTCACTTACTATCTTGCGAATTCACTAATCTACTAATTATTTATGTGTTGTCTTGTTGGTCCAACAAGGCAGCTAAAGGGCTCCTTTTTGCTCACCCAAGTGACCAAAAGATCCCAATAGATTGGTGACCATATTGGGGAGAAGGATCAAATTCCTCCCCTTTTGGACTCTTAGATATTGTATTCTCACTCTCTTGTGTTTGCAGGGACCAAAACCAGCCAAGCCCATCCTTCATACACTACAATTCATCCCTTGGTTGATAGAACTCATTTTAAAATGTCATCCCACTGTTTCTCTCTGTGTGTGTAGGTTCGGGGTGAACAGTCGTGCGGTCTGCGTAGAAATACGCACTGACAAATCTGTCTAATCGTGTCGATTGCGCCCTCTGCACTACTGTCTACGTAAAAATCTGTGCATAAGCTCCTTTTCACTTGATTGTAAGGGATTTTGAAGTTGGTTCCACCAAGCAGATGTAGATTTATTTTCTTCACTTTGTAAGAGCCACAAAAAGTAGGATTTAAGTTATTTCTTGCATAAGAACTAAGTCACACACATCCATCTAAGAGGATAAAAAGAACCACATCATATTTTCTCTTATTTGTTTCCATATGGATGGCTTGGTCTAGCATCCGAATTTTAAAACTAAAGTTTTCTTTTGCAAAATCAAAACATTAATTTGGGACTAGGATACTATTTTTCCAATCTTGGAGTATGTTATTTCCTCGCACCTGATAGAGAGTATTAATTTACAAAGTCAAAACAGTTGGTTTTGTTGATTAAGTCTTGTGGTCATGCATTGGCTTCTCAAAAACCATGTGTCAAGGTCCTAGGACCAATGTCCCATGACAATTTGTTTTGAGTTCATTCACTTATGAGTCATGTTGGTTTTGATTGACTCATGTCTAGGAGGTTAGAGGTTCATTCCAAGACATAGTTAAAGTGGTCAGTCTTGTCCCAAGGTCAAGTCAGTTTGTTACATGATCCTTTGTCATCATTAGAGAGGGTGAGTTTTTAAATCATCACACCATGTCATAATATGGTCTTGTGAGCAGGTTTACATGTGTACCAAAAGTTTCATAGCTTTCTCAATCAAGTTTGCACCCTTTTCAAAACGTGTAACCAATCAGTTTCAAATGCATTGCAAAATCTCCTAGATTTTCGCAGCAACTAAGCCATAATGTCAAATCACTTTAAATCTCTTCTTAACGGTTAGCAAATCGTGGGAATGAGGTCATGAAAGTTGGTACAGTCCTTGTAAATCAAGTTTTATAAGTCATGTGGAGTTTCCTCTTTTAAATTATTAAATTTCTAATTTTCTGCGAAACTGTGACAGTGGCTGCAAAAATTCTAATAGTTGTTGTGAAACTACACGCGCTGTGAAATTGCCTCTCTACTACAAAATCGTTGGATTGAATCAACTTCTTGTTAATTTCTAAAATCCTACCTGATCATTGGACATCCTTGAAGCTTCATTTGTTGTTGCATATTCCTCAGATGCTTATACCCTAATCTCCCATCAAAGTTGTGCTATCTCATTTGTTGTGAAATCCCTGCTGCTAAAACCATGTAGCTTTGTCTTCCAAATAAACGCTAACACATAAAGCTTCCCTTGCATGTTGTTTAAGCTTTGATATCCTCTGCACCCACCATCATCACAGTACTCTTTACAAACAGCCATGGAGAAAAACAAGGAGAAGAAGAAAGTACACAAGGGAGGTGACATAGCGAGATTCGAACCCGAGGGTCTGCAACTACTGGACTCAAATTCCACTTTCATAGAATCCTTCCAGGCAGTAGGATGCCTCACATTCTGTGAAAAACTACAGGGAGGACACATGGATGTGGCTAAACAATTTGCCCTAAATTTTGATGGGGTAAAAACGAAGGTTGGATCACTAGAGATTCAAATCACTGAACACTCAATTGCCTCGGCAACAGAGATACCCATGCAAGGTGAGAGGTGGTTCAAAGGAACACCTCTGGATTCCTCCTATTGCAATGACTATTTCAAAGTATAATTTCAAAATGAGAACCTATCAAAAGGGGTGCTTAGGAGCTACATGTTAGAACATCATGATAAGTTGTTAAGAGTAATACAAAGATACTTCACTTGTGAAGGAAGATTCAACAAGGTGTACATGTACCATATCATATTTCTCATGCATTTTATAGGTAAGAAATCCCTAAACCTCCTATATTATCTTTGTAGAAGCCTAGGGAAAATGGTTGATAAAGTGCAAGCTAAATATAATCGAGTTGAGACTGAAATGGATGTTCCATTTCAGCCTCATTAAATTGTTGGTCCTTGAAGAACTTAAGAAAGAAAAGAGGGAATGGAATTATTTTTTGTCTGCATCAGGATTTTGTGTTGAAACTACTAGTTCCACACCATCCAAGGGAAGTACTCCTTCCACAAGTACTAAAGCATTTTATAGTAGTTTAAAAAGGGAAAGGGGAGATGACAAAGAACAACCTATTGTGTTTGAAACCCATGAGACTGCAACCAAGACCTCTCTTAGCAAAGGATCTATAAAAAGGGGTAAAAATCCATTTCAGGGTATTGAGAGAGTTGTAGATATTGAGGAGACCCCTGACAGTAAGAGGAGCAAGATAAAAGGTAAAAATAACTCATTTTCCCTCCTGAAAAAGCAAAAGTGACAAAACCCAGGAAACCATTCACCAGGTCTGCAGCAAAGAAGCAAATTCCTGCAGATGAAACATTTCCCTGTCATGAAAGTAAGGATGTTGTAGAAGAAAAACCTCCACCAGGGAAAAAAGTAAGGTTTAGTCCAGAAGTACTTGACAAAGAAAAGCTTGGCAGGCCTATAACTAGATCATCAGCAAGAAAGCAGATCCAAGTTGAAGAAACCAAGTCTGAAACAATTGTTCAGCGTGTTGTTAAAGAAGTGGTTGAGGTTCAATTTCTTTTAGAAAAAGAAGACATGACAACTAAAAGATTAAAGAAACAATTGAAGTAGGCTCAGGCTGAAATTGTAAAACTGAGGAAAGAAAATTGGTAAATGAAAGAGAGGATAGCAGAGCACCTATACCTGTGTGAAGAAGCCTTGGAGAGTAGCAAAATAATGGTAAAGAGGTCTTTACCCCTACACAAACAAATGAAAAATATATACAAGAAGAATAGGGCATTAAAGACAAAGGACAGACTGATAAAGGAACAAATGGCAAAAATGAATTTAGACTTGTTGGCCCAAGTTGTAGTGGAATAGTTTGATAACAATCAGGATAAGTCATGTTCTTTTTTCTTTTGTGAAGATATCTCATTGATTGGGATCAAGCCTGAAGCAATTTTCAACACCAGCAAATGAAAAAAAAGATTCTGCAGCAACTTTTGTTGCGAAACTGCTCAAACATAGATTTCGCAGCAAAATGTTTTGGTTGCTGCGAAATAACCATTCAGCACATAAAGGAGTATTTTCAGTTGCCAAATAGGATGAGTTCGATATGTCAGCATCAAGATTGGATAATACAACCATTTTCCATTAAATATATGTAACAAAAATGTATTAGGGCGCATAAATTAGTCGGAAACTGAAACCCTAAATTGTAGGAACCCGTGGAAAATTAGTTGATAATTTGTTAAGAAAGTAGTTTATCAGTTGTGACTTCTTTTTGGGTATGAAACCCTAACTATTTCGACTTCATGGAATCAAGATGAAGTGTAATGATATTTATTGTAATGAAAAAGACAATAGAAGGGTTCGAGAGTTGAGTAAGAAGATTGTTGGTATTGTAATATTTCATGAATATTAATGAAAGGTTTGCAGACAAGCATTTGAGGTTTTTGCTCAGAGATTCTTGTGTTCAGCTATTGTAGTAAGTGTTCCTAATTTATGTGATTCTTCCTTTATTATCATTAAATGTATTATTATTTGTTTGAATGAGAAATTGTTGATGCAGAAATCATTTCCATATGCTATGTATCTATCTTGTTTCAAATATTCATTTTCAGGCTGATAAGTTTATGCATAATTCATCTAAGTTGGATGCTTTGTGTGACTTTGAATGTTTCCTTCTTCATCTATCCATATTTTAATATTTTAAGTCTAGAAAAAGTTGGATGTATGGCCTCTGAGACTAAAATCTTTTTACCAAGTTTTGCAAACCTTGAATCGATTTCCCTTATGACTCCATGCCCAATATATGTTTCTCTCAGCCTTACTAACCATTTCATACACTTTTATACACATAGAACCTAGCCATTGTGTTGATTGAAAAAATATGAAAAAATATTAGGAGAGAGCCCTCTCTAGACTAGCATAAGGCTAGCTCCCAGTCTGAAAGTAGGTTTGTGGTTACCTTTGATATTTTATGTTACAGACACGAAAATTTACAGAGAGATAACATTTTGGTGTCGTTGTCGGGGAGCAAAGGTGAAATCATCCCTAGGAAAGAAGGAAAAAGTTTCAAGATCTAATTCATGAGGGTAAACAGAGAATCAGGTACAGAAGTCGGTTGTATAATTTTACCCTGATGATTTTGTTGTCAAGATCAGTTACAAAAGGTGACCCCACTGGAAATCCTAGCTCCCAAGAAGATTCATACAAGGAATAATCAAGACCCAAATCCTCCAGAAGTTTCCTTTGACCCTGAAAAAATCATTAGGAAAATTCATAAGAAATCATCTGAAATACATATAGTTTCCTTAGAAAGAACATTTTCCTTGCCAAAGTCTGAAGTAAAAAGTCTTGAAGATGTTCCCTTTGTTGTAAAATTTGAAAATTTTTCAGTCGGGACTAAGTCAGAGTTTGATTTAAGTAAGACAGTGTTTGACATTAATAAGTTTAAATCTTTATTTCTTATTGCTCCCAGTGTTAGTTCCCCAAAAGCTTCAATTTCAAGACAAGTTTCAACTCCAAGACATAGTCCTATAAGAGTCATGGCTGCTAGGTTTTCCCCTCTTGTTCTCCCCACTCAACTACATGACTTACATCATAATTATTCTGAAATAATTAAAACATATAATGTAGAAGGAGATATCACAGCACAGCAGCATTTAGACAGGTTTAATGATTTTGTTGACTTAGAGGAGGTTGACTATGAAGATGCTAAAATGAGACTGTTTGCACAAAGTTTTGTTGGAGAAATCAAGAAATTATTCAAGGGACTTGTAGTAGGAAGTATTCCTAATTTTATAGGTTTTGAAACAGTTTTCCTGAAAAAATGGGAGGATAAGAAAAATCTGTTACATCTTTTGACATAGTATAACAGTTTGAAAAGAGATGTTGTTGAAACAATGCAAGAATTTTCCACTAGTTTCATGAAGGTGTATAATGCAATCCCATATCAGATTAAACCCCCTCTTGGATTTGCTCAAATGCACTATGTTGATGCTTTCAGTAGTGATTTTGCTTTGTTTCCAAGAGAAAGGAGATTTACCACTTTAGTTGATATGATGAATGATGTTATAGAGGTAGAAGCTAATTTAATGGCATCTGGAAAAATAAATATTAAAGTTGAAACTGAGAAAAAGAAGGTCAAAGAAGAAAATCATCCTTCATCCTCTAAATCTGCAGATGGAAAGTTTGATATGATGGTGAAGACAATGGAAAAATTAGTGGAAAGGTTGACATTGGATAATAGACCTCCTCCTAGAGAAAGACAAGACCCTCAAGTAAGAAATCCAAATTTTAGGAGACCTCTAGTTCCTCAAATAAGACAACAAGAAAAAATAAATCAGGGAGACCAACAAATTAGACCTCCATTTCAAGAAAATTATGCTAAAGATTTTGTTGAAGAATATTAATCTGTAAGTAAAGAAGGAATTGGGGCAGGTGTGGATTGTTCCTCCAACTGGCACTTCAAAACTTTGTTCTTTCAAATTAGCTTTTGATTGTACAAACAATGTCGCCGAATATGAGGCTTTAGTCTTGGGGTTAAATTCTTTGAAAGAGTTTAAAGCTAAAAGAATAGTTGTGCATGGTGATTCTGAACTAGTGATTAATCAAGTTAAAGGTATTTACCAAACCAAGCACCCCAGAATGAGGGCATACAGGAATGCAGTACTAGAGTTGTTGGAAGGATTCACATAGTATGATGTATCACTGATACCAAGAGGGTAGAACATGATTGTTGATGCTTTAGCCACCTCAGCCAGTGCTTTTAAAATCCCTATTCATCCAAATACAAAGTATGAGATTGAATTCAAACACAGGACATCAATCCCTGACATTGTCAAACACTGGCAGGTCTTTGAAGATGATAAACAAGTAATTAGATTCCTTCAAAATTCAGATGAATTTTCCAATACACATATGGATGACGAAAATCTTTTTGTTGAAGAAGAAAATGCATATTTGAATCTAAGTTCACAGGACCATCATAATGTTATAGATGGAAAGGAGATTATTCAATTGAAGAATAATTGCATCCCATAGGATTTGGTTCCTCTTGAAAAGTTGTTTGATAACACTGATGTGGAAAAAAACCCAAAGGTGACTCCAAATGAAGGTGAGGAAGAAAACTGCAACAGTGGAACTGAGAAGGAACCAAGATTCATCAAATTCTTAAAGAATTTAACTCCTGAAAACAAAGAAAGGTATCTTGAATTGATGAAGGAATTATCTGATGTGTTTGCATGGAGTTATGAGGATTTGAAGGTTTATGATACAAACATTATCCAGCATAGAATCCCAATTAAATATCATAAACCATTTAAACAGAAACTAAGAAGGATAAATCCATTTCTCTTGCCTTTGATTGAGAAAGAAGTGAAAAAATTGTTTGATGCAAAGATTATTGTCTCATTAAAGTTTTCTAAGTGGTTGGCAAACCTGGTTCCTGCCAGAAAGAAGAATGGAGAAACCAGGTTATGTGTAGATTTCAAGAATTTGAACAGGGTGTCTTTGAAGGACAAATATCCTCTCCCAAAGATGGATTACATTTTACAGAAAGTTGTGGGATCACAAAAAATGTCAATGTTAGATGCCTATTCAAGGTATAATCAAATCATGGTACACCCAGATGATCAAGAAAAGACATCTTTTACCACACCTTGGGAACGTTCATGTATGAAAATATGTCATTCTGGTTGATGAATGCGGGAGCAACATTCCAATGAGCTATGGATATAGCCTTTGCAAAAGAAAGGGATAATTTCATTGTAATATACTTGGATGATATTACAATTTTCTCTAGCTCGGATGATGAGCATTTGAAGCATTTGAAACGGGTTTTTCTAAAGTGCAGAAGGTTTGGTATTTCCTTGAATCCAAAGAATTCAAATTTTGCAATGCAAGAGGGAAATCTCTTGGTCCATGTGATATCAAAAGAAGGAATCAAGATAGATCCAAGAAGAGTAGCAAAAATCCAGAAAATAGATAATCCCATAAATAAAAAGGAGGTGCAATCTTTTCTTGGCAGGGTGAATTTCTTAAGGAGGTTTATACCAAACTTTGCTAAAACTATTAAATACATCACTCATATGTTGAGAAAGGATAATCAGGTTCATAGACTGCTGAAGCAAAAGGGTCATTTGATGATATAAAGAAAGCAATTATTGAAGCACCAGTGTTGGTCAACCCATATTATACTAAATATTTTATGATTTTCTCCTTTGCCTCTGAACATACTATTGCAGGAGTTTTGCTACAGAAAAATGAGCAGAATTTGGAGCAGCCTATAGCCTTTTACAACAAATCATTGAGAGATTCAACATTGAACTATAACATCATGGAGAAGCAGGCTTATGCACTGGTAAAGGCATTGAAGGAGTTCGGGGTTTATATCTTTCATTCTCATGTTGTTGCTTATGTTCCTACTAGTGCAGTCAAAGATATTTTAACTTAGCCATACCCTAAAGGTAAAAGACCAAAATGGATTTCAGTTATGTTGGAGTATGATCTAGAGATACAACAAACAAAGTTGGTCAAAGGTCAAGGATTGGAAAAATTGATGGCTCAGTCAAATTTTGATCTCTTGGGAATAAATTTCATTGCATATTTTTCAGTAGATACAGAACCAACACCTCAAGTATCTCAAAATTTCCTTTCATCTCCTTGGTATAGTGATATAATTTATATTCTGCAGAATTTACAAGCACCACCAAAGTTAAGAAAGACTAAGGCCATATTTTTGAAATTAAAAGCTGCTAAATTTTGTATCATAGATGGTTTTTTTGTATCGGAAAGATCCAGGAGGATTTTTATTAAACTTTTTATTAGAAGATGAGGCACAGCATATTATGAAAGAATTTCATTAGGGTGATTGTGGAGGGAATCATTATTGGAAGACAATTGTGAACAAAATTCTCAGAGCAGGCTTCTATTGGCCAACAATCTTTGCAGATGTGTATAAAGGTGTGGCAGCCTGTTATGAATGTCATTTTTTTTAAGGAAAGAGGAAGTTGTTTACATTGCCTTTGAAACCCATTTCAGTGGATGCACCCTTCCAGCAATGGGATCTTGATTTCAATGGTGAAAATAATCCAACATCTTCAGGTCAGCATAAGTGGATATTAACTGCAACAAACTATTTTACCAAGTGGATTGAGGTTGTGCCAACAAGACAAGCAACTAATGTTGTGATAATTCAATTCTTTGAAAACAACATTTTTTACAGGTTTGGTTGTCGTGGGAGGATCATCACTGACAATGCAACAGCTTTCAAGTCTAAGAGAATGATCAAACTCTGTGAATATTATAACATAATACTAAGTCATTCTACAGCTTATTACCCTCATGGTAATGGATTGCCTGAGTCATCAAACTAAAGTTTAATAAGAATCATCAAGAAATTATTGCATGAGAACAAAAATGCTTGGCATAAGAAATTGATATTTGCATTGTGGGAAGATAGAATCAGCCTTAAAAAATCAATTGGAACTTCACCATTCCAATTAGTATATGGGACAGAGGTGGCTTTTCCTACTTCTTTGGGACTAACAATCATGAAGTTGTTACAGGAGTAAGAAGCAGAGCCTAGTGACATTCAAAGGAGGATCAATCAATTGATTCATGTTCAACAAATGAGAGAAAAGGTCTATCAGAACACCTAGATATTTCAGGAAAAAATGAAGAAAGTTTTTGATAAGAGAACCAAAGTTGTTGATTTTCAGATTAATGATGAAGTGTTGAAGTGGGATGCTCCAAATGAAGAAAAAGGAAAGCATGGAAATTTTGATCATCTCTGGAGGGTACGCTATAAGATCGTTGTTTATCATGGAAATAATGCCTACATTTTAGAGGAGCTTAATGGATAACTTCTTCCTAGAGGACCAGTAAATGGGAGGTTCTTAAAACACTACCTAACCTGAAATCAATTCGATCTATTCATTTCATTGTAAATATTCATTTTTTTTCTAAAGTTTGTAGGTGTGGATGACACTCTGAAGAGTTTGAAGCCCAAGGTGAAGGTCCTAAGATTCATAAGGGTGACTTTAGTTTGATTTCAGTTCAGCCTGTATGTAAATAAGTCTGAACAGTTCAAGTTTGTGTGAGTCTTTATATAAGTTCACAGTCTAGTAATAAGCCCAATGAATAAGGAACTGGTCTATTGAATCTTTTCTACCTCACAGGGAGGATAGCGTCCCCATTGGAGCCTGTGTTAGGGAGTATTAATTTACAAAGTCAAAACAGTTGGTTTTGTTGATTAAGTCTTGTGGTCATGCATTGGATTCTCAAAAACCATGTGTCAATGTCCTAGGATCAGTGTCCCATGACAATTTGTTTTGAGTTCATTCACTTATGATTCATGTTGGTTTTGATTGAGTCATGTCTACGGGATTAGAGTTTCATTCCAAGTCATAGTTAACATGGTCAATCTTGTCTTAATCTCAAGTCAATTTGTTACATGATCATGTATCATCATTAGAGAGGGTGAGATTTAAAATCATCACACCATGTCATAATATGGTCATGTGAGAAGGTTTACATGTGTACCAAAAGTTTCATATATTTCCCAATCCAGTTTGTACCCTTTTCAAAACGTGTAACCAATCAGTTTCAAATGCGCTGCAAAATCACCTAGTTTTCCGCAAGGACTAAGTCATCATGTCAAATCACTTTAAAGTTCTTCTTAATGGTCAAATAATCATGGGAATGAGGTCATGAAAGTTGGTACAGTCCTTGTAAATCAAGTTTTATAAGTCATGTGGAGTTTCCTCTTTTAAATTATTAAATTTCTAATTTGTTGCGAAACTGTGACAGTTGCTACAAAATTTCTAACAGTTGTTGCGAAACTACACCCGTAGCAAAATTTCCTGTCTGCTACAAAATCGTTGGATTGAATCAACCTGTTGTTAATTTCTAAAATCCCGCCTAATCATTGGACATCCTTGAAGCTTCATTTGTTGTTTCATATTCCTCAAATGTGTATACCCTAATCTCCCACCAAAGTTGTGTTATCTTATTTGTTGTGAAATCCCTGTGCTAAAACCCTGTAGCTCTATCTTCCAAATAAACCCTAACACATTAGCATATCCCTACATGTTGTTTAAGTTTTGATATCCTCTGCACCCACCATCATTACAGTACTCTTTACAAACAACCATGGAGAAAAACAAGAAGAAGAAGAAAGAATCCAAGGGAGGCTACTGTTAGAATATAGAAGATGGTGTGCTCGTTTTACCATTGACGATACCTTCGTCACCCAACCATAGGCCGAAGCCTCCCTCCGAGCACCTTAACCTTGACTGAGAATTACTCCGGAAGCAAACCCTAGGCTAGATAGCCAAAC
>ML784883.1:42635-57386 GCA_009831015.1 Picea engelmannii | reverse complement strand
AGAAGAGAGTAGGGTGGCCAAAGGTTCGAAAGAATATCAGTGGGAGAGCTTGGAGCATAACAACCGGGAGAATATGGTAAACTAGAGCGAAATGCAAAAGATAAAACCCATTGCGAGGCGAAATAAGCATGAGCACGGAGGCATTGATGGCTCTAACAGCCATGAGTGCTCGGTTAATGAAGCTTTGTTGCTTCGTACCTGTACCAAGGGGCCAAACTCAAGTCGTCATTAACACTGCCCTTCCCTCCCGACGCACTGAACCTTGGCAGAAATGAATGTTAGGCATATCGACTGGACAGAGAAGGAGGGTGGCGGTGAGGGGCTTTAACTTCCCTCATTGTCAGCGCACCTGTTGAAATGTGTGCTCAAAATGTCACCCTATCCGGGGGGGCAGTCCTGAAGAGATAATTCTTGGCACTACTTTAACAGTTGTGAATCTGGATTATCCAAGGTATTGATTATGAGGAGTTCTTCTGTGTAGTGACTCCCTCATTAGCTAGTATGTCTGCTACTTTGTTGGCCTCACGTTTTATGTGTGAGGTGATGAGAGTAATGGGAGGAAGTAGTAAGTCTTGTAGAAGAGAAAGGGGACCTATGAGGCACCATCTCGGTGTGATTTTCTCCGGATCCGAGCCATGGATCATTTTTGTGGCTAGCGAAATTATGAATTTTGAATCTCCTTCTATTATTAGGGGTTGCAGGTTGAGGTCTGAAGCTAGTTGAATTCCTTTGATGAGGCCCCAAATCTCTGTTGAGTTGTTCATGTCATACCCCAGAAATCCCGCTCTGAGATGCTTGGTTTTTCATGTGCTATCTCTGATCACCGCTCCAAATCCCGTTGGTTCAGGATTGCCCTTGGAGGCTCCATCAAAGTTCAGCTTCCAAAAACCCGGGGTGGGGGGGACTGCTCCAAATGGAAGGGCTTCGGGTTAGAGAGATGGGGGGACCTGAGATAAGGAGAGAGGCTTTGGGAGTAGTCGTCTTCCAGGTAGAGAGAATGATGGATTCTAGTGGAACAGTGGGGATATCATCTTGAGTCTAGGGTTGAATTTGAACTATTTCTCAAATACTTGCAATAATATTAGACCAGATAGCTGAGGGGGTGGAGGTCTAAGAATGGAAGATGTGTCAGTTTCTTTCTTTCCAAATCTGCCAAACGATGAGACCTGGCATGAGTTGTCAAATTTTGTTTAGAAGTGGCCTTTTGAAATCCCCTGAGCCCTAATTTCTGATAGTGCTGAGAATGCTTGTACTGTCTCGTTTAGTTTTCCTCATGACTATCGTAGCTTGATCCTAGATCGGATTGTTGATGGGGCATTGGTTAAAGATGTGTTCCATGGTTTCTTCATGTTGCTTGCACAAGTAACAAAAGGAAGGCCCGACGAAGCCCCATTTCTGGAGGTTGTCCTAGGTTAGGAGTCTGTTCTAGACCAGGAGCCAAAGAAAGGTAGAGACCTTTGGCTAGAGCTTGGTCTTTCAGATTATGTGTGAAATGTGATCTTCAGTATGCTTGTGAAATTTCTCCTGAATTTGATAGGCCTCCTTGATTGTGAAAGTTCCTATCAAGGAATACCCCCAGCGAAGAATGTCCTTTTCTGTATTGATTCGGGATTTCCAGTTTCCCATTGTTTCTAGCCATGGTTGCATCTCGAAATTTTTTGGTAGATCAAGATCTTAAGGGAGCATTTTCCAACTACGCCAAGGGGGGTGATGTTGGGTATTAAGCCATAGATATGCTACTTTGAGGCGTCTCAACTCTGGAAGGTAATTCTGAAAGGGAAGTAAGAATTCCAGAGTTTGCAAAGGAGGGTGTTGTTGCCAGGCATCTATCCAAAATTGGGCGCATTGTCCATTTTGAACTTCCCAAAAGGTGTGCCTTTGGATGAGTGGACGATTGCGCCAAGCCACATTCCAAATATTAGAGCCCTAAACCTGATCATTAAGCCTTATGAGTTGCTCTTGCTGTAGATGGGGGGTATATGTTTGTTTCCAGAGTCGTGCCCAGAGTTCATGTGGGTATTTTAGCCAGTGCCACCAGATTTTTGCTCCCATGACATTGTTGAGCTTTCTTGGATCACGGAGACCAGATCCTACCAAAGCGGTGGGCTTGCATATTTTTTCCCAACTGACCAAGGCCCATTTTTTCCCCTGTTTTTGACCATGTCAAAGGAAGTTTTGCTGAAGGTTTCTTATGCTTTTGATGACTTTTTGTGGAGTTGCAAGAGCTGAGAACATATAGCCCAGAATGGCTTGAAGCATCGATTTCAAGAGGATGAGCCTTGCAAGGAGATTAAGGGTCTTGAAGGTCCAGGAGCTAAGGCGATTGGAGACTGAGAGGATAAGGGAGTTCTAGGAAATGTTTCGAGCTACTGAATCTGTCAGGGGTAATCCAGGGTATTTGGACGGAAGGGAAAAATGAGGGATGCCAAGGAGGCTGGAGATGTATTATTGGATTGTAGGGGATGTGTTGAAAAAGAAAAGTTGTGATTTCTCCAGATTGAAGGTGGTGCCTGATATCCCCTATCTTAGGGATAACTAAGGAGATTATGTCTCGAGGTCCATAGGTCCTAGACATGGAGTACCGAGAGCCATATGTCTTGAGCTTGGCCCTGGAGGGCCCATATTTTCTTCAGCACCTCCTATTTATCAGCAGCAATAGCATCCATCCCATCGTCCTGGTTGTGAAGTAGCAGTGGGTTTTGCTCCATGAGGTAATGAGTCTGGGTATCATGGTATGTGTCACTCTTATTCTCAAAACATTTGAATATGTGCATTGAAATCTTTTGTGTTTCATGATGATTGCTTGGAAATTATGCTCTTTAACTTGTCCATACCTAGGGGGGTTGACAGAGTACCCTAGTAAGTTGGTTCCCTTAGGGATGAGTTGCCACTGGGTGGGTCTATGAAAGGTCATCATCCATTCCTTCCATACTTACCACTTTTGATCATTGTCCCTCTCATATTTCCCCTACATTGGTTCGGGCATTGGGTTTGCCAAACTAGTAAGGGTTGTACCTTTCCTTGTGGGAAGAAGGGGCTAAAGGCCCAAAGGGTAAAAGTAGCTGGAAAATTTTTAAATCCAAGATGAAACCTTGAGATGCTTCGCCTAGGGGTTCCTAAAAAATAAATAAAAGGCTTCTCAGTAAGAAAAAGGGGACCCGTAAAATAAAATAAAACCCAGGGCCTAGTTGGTGGATAGGAGGTCTCATCATGAGTCGGCCTATTAGGTCCATGGGCATGTAGCAGTATGACACTATTATTCATCTGGTCACCAAACCAGGGTAGTGGCTCTTGGTGGCATAGCCAAGAGAAAGGGGGTCGCATCACGAGCCAGCCTTCTCATTTCCATGAAATGCTTGTGGGTAACGTTGTCACCACTGGTCACCATGTCAGGACAGTGTCCTCCAACTATTCTCTTGAAAATAAAAATCAATAAGACAAAGAGTAAAAGGCATTGAATGGAATAGGAAACAATGGCATCCATGACAAGGTGCATCTCTCCCTCTACAGAGGCACCCACAGGTAAGACCTACATTTCCCTGTTACCACTACGCCCCTTGCCCAAACATCCCCTACACCATCTCATGTATTTACATGACCTAGACTGGTCTTCACTTGGGAAACACCCCACACCTAAGGAGGATTAGCCCAATAAGACATCCTAAGACCCTCTCCAAACCTGGCTTGTTAAATAGCATAACATCTTTGATTATTTGTTTGGGTAAAGAGGGGTTTGATGCACATGTTTGGGTAACTTGAGTATTAGATGTGATTGGCATTGCTATGATCCATGTGACTTATGAGCCCATGGAGGGCGTACTTGTTTTTGTTGTAGGACCATACCCGACGGATAGGTACATATGGGGAGATGATTAGTTCGGACCTCCATGGGGCTGAAAGCCCACCAGATGGATGATGTGACCCCAGCCAGGGGAAAAGAGACACTAGAGGCTTACACCAGATAAAAGGAAGGGTGTCCCATCAGAGACACTTTGGCATCCCTGGACCTAAGGGGGTCTTGCCCTCCCACCATGACGTTGGACCTTGAAGGCCCCTAGCATCATCATTTTCATCCTTGACGTCATCCAGTTAGGGTTTCGGCATGAGGACGGCTTGGTTGGCACGTGTGGCAGCTTCTAAGGCCTTTTGAGGCCTAATGTTTCACTTTAGAGGCCTAATGTTCCATAAAGGGGCCTAGTGTCACCCTAGGAGGGGCATGACATCATCCCTAAAAGACAAAATTAGGGTTTTAATTGTTAATTTTATGTAAAACTAGATTTTTGATGTAAACTAGCCATGTCGGCCTTTTTTGACCTAAAATGTAATTAAAGGTCATTCATATTGTATAAATAGAGAGTTAAGACTCTCATTTTTTCATCATCTTAGACTCACACAAGTGTGAGGTCTGAAATTCGGCCTCTTTTAAGGCTTATTGGCTGAAATTAAGTGGTTCACAACTCTTGGAGGAGGTTATTTTTGGTGTATTTTTTCATTTTCATGGTGGAAAGTCTTCAACTAGGGTTTGTGGCTAGATTATTCTTGATGAAGTAAGTAGAAATATGCAATCCTTCTTTATTTTGAATGGTTATGGTACATTTGCTTATTCATTTCTAAGATTATGAAATTCCTAGTTTGAAACCTTAGGAGAATAGCACATGTTATTGTCATTTTCTTTATATCTCTTCACCTACTTGATTTTGCTAGAGAACACCTCCCTTGAAAGATATACTAGAGCCCTACCTTTGTAGCACTCTAGTATCATTGCTTCATTAAGCTTCATACATTTATTTCAAGTTTGATCTAAAGAAGAAGGAAATCGCTAGGGCCTATGGTTACCTCCTTTCTAGCATCTTTTCCTTCTAGGGTTTTAGATATTGAGGCCTTAGGTTACTAACACCTCAATCATCTTCCCTTTCCTTTAGTTCATCTATTATCATTTATTGTTTCCCTCTAAGAATTGTCGCTGCAAACTTTGACTCCATTTACCCTAAAAGGCACTAGTTCACACCTTGCAAGTGATTGATTGACCAAACAAACTCTTAAACCATCTACCTTAAGACTTTTACTAACTATTTCTAACTTTAGATTTGACTAACCTACTAACTAATTTGTTGTTGTTGCAAAAGATTGCTACAGCCATCTATAACAGCAACAAATTCATCTTAAAAGCAAGATTTAAAGTTGATAATACACTGTCATCGTTGCTTCTGACAATTACTATCATTTTGTCAATTTTATGCTATCATTTATTGTCATTTTTTAAGCAATATTGAGGCATAATTGTGTAGTTGTTGTTAAATATATATTTTTGTTATAAATACTTACATTGCTTCAGCTTTTATATCAGCTTGTTGATTTTATCAAAAGTCTATGGTTTTATGAAGCACTAACATCATATGGTACTTGCAAATAGCATATTTTCTTGTTGTCTTGTTCTGGGCAGGTACACTTAATTATTATTTTCCTTCATCTCATTAAACCCTTAGAACTTTTGATCAGAGTGACCTGTGAGAGGGGTGGGACTTTATTTATACTCTTGCCTTAGCCTTCTCAAACCCCCAGGTCACTGGGGACGTCTTCCTTGGGGTATTACTCCTAAATAGAAAGAGGTGTCTTGTTAAGGTGACAGTGATAGGACATCCTCCTTGTTACGCCAATTTAGTATCCATTTGCCTTTGGCTTTGGGCAAGTACAAATTGTGTGATAACAGTGCCAGAGGATTCACCGAAGTCTGAGAGAATGGTTCAGAGTTTGGCGACTTCATAAGCATGCTGAGGAAAGTGGCATTAAGAGTTGATAGCACCTGCTTTGAGGTTCTGGATTCCTCCACAAGCTCACAAACCTCTTCACGGACCATTGGCCAGCAGTAATGGAAGAAGTTAGTAGTGAAGCCATCCGGCCCGGGGGCATTTCCTTGATAGCATGATCAACTTCCTCCTATGAGATCGGTCTCATTAGGGCTTTATTTTTCTCAGGGGTGATTAGGGTAGGGATATGTTGTCGGATATGGCGGATGGCAAGCGTTCTATCAAAAGGGGGTTCTGAGAGAAGCTTTTTGTAGTAGGTTACTAACTCTTCCTCAATATATGCATGGTCTAGTAGTGTGTTTCCCTGTGATTCCTCAAGCTTTGTAATTCGGTTGATGTAGCGTTTATGGATCATGGAAAGGTGGAAGAACTTTGTATTTTTCCCCCTCCTTTAGCCATTGAAACCGGGATTTCTGCTTGCAAAGGATATCCTCCTGTTTGTGGTGGTAGGCAAGTTGTTTCTTTAATATTGTTTCCTCCTATAGCAAGGTCTTCGAATAGCCTAAGACGATGGATTCCTGTTGAATTTCCTCCAAGCATTGTTCGAGGGCTTTTTAAGCGAGGAAAATGTCACCAAATACATTTTTATTCCAATCCCGATGTTGTTGTTTGAAATTTTTCAGGCGTTGTTGGAATATGTGCATCTAGGTGCCATGCTCAATTTCTGCATTGGCCCACCAAGTGTGGGAGAGCTCCAAGAAGTCTGGGTGGGATAGCCAAAATTTGTCAAAGCGGAAGGGTTTATACTTTGGAGTCTCGATTGTGTCTACCCATAGTTGGACTGGCCAATGATCTGAGCCATCTTTTGGGAGGATGTCAACCTCAATGAGTGGGCCCTCAACCATTAGGCTTTTCGAAATTAGAAAACGATCCAATCGACTGGCAATGTGTTGGATCCCCGCTCGTTTGTTGGACCAAGTAAAGGAGCCATTCCTGGCCTCAATGTCGATTAGGTTGAGGTTGTCTATGAGGTGGCGAAACTTGTTGTTATCTTGGTCCAAGTGTTTCAAACCCCCACTTTTTTCTTCTAAGGTTAGGATGATGTTGAAATATCCTCCCAAAATCCATCGTTCTTATCCTCTTAGTGTGTTGATATAAGCAAGACTATCTAAGAAGTGATCTTTCACTTGATTGAGTTGAGGGCCATAACTATTAGTGATGACGCCTGATTTGCTAGATCCTATAGCTCTATATTTTGGGGTGAGTGTACCCACTGTTGAGAAGGTCGGTTCCAGAATGATTGTGGTTGGGTTCTAGAGGATAGATAATCCCCTTACCGCCCCCTTCGAGTCGGTACAGGTGAATTTACAATGCCACCAACATCTTTTGAATGCTTCTTCTGCCATACTTCCTGCACATTTGGTTTCCTGGAGTAATAAAATATCTGGGTCTTCTGATTTGACACAGTTTCGTAGGATCCTTTGTTTGGATCTTCCATTGAGACCTCTAATACTCCAAGTGATGATCTTCGTCATACTTAATTATGGGGAGAGACAAAAGAACCTTCTGAGAGGCGTTGTATTTTCCTTGAGTTAATCATGAAGTTGCCTACCTCTTTGATTAGTTGATGTCTTGATTTGCACCCACGTGATCCAGGTGGATATTGGTGGCCACCCACCTATTCCAACTGGCTCCTCGTGTTCATTTTTTTTCAGCACGTTCTTCTATACTGCCTTATAATTATGAGTTCTACACTTATAGGATTGTCTGAAGCCCCACACATTCTCGAGGTGGATACGGGTGGCCTCTCGCCTAATCCAACTAGATTATTTTGTATGTTTTCATGTCATCACATCTTGTTGTACTTCCAAGGTTGTTTTGGGGCCCTAAACGTTGTTTTTTTGGTTCGCCACAATCATACTATAGACAGAGTCAGAGTCGGCGGAATGTGTATTTCTCTGAAATACCTTTCCAACGGGCTATCACGTGCCTAAAATGGAGATCGTATGCAAAATTTACGACCCTAGGAAGTTGAGGTACCAAATTACACCAACTTACCCATAGGGCCCACATGACTTTTGGTGTTTCACCTTCTAGGGTTAGGTTTTTGGATGTCTAGGGTTTTTGCATTCATGAGTAATATGAAAAGGGCCTCTAGAGCCTCATTGTAATCCATTCTGCTCAGACAGATGCGTGTAGCACCCACATCTCTTCTCAGAGATAGCTACCACCATTTGAGCAAGTTTCAGTTCTGCAGTTTTACAGTTTCATCCTATTTCATTATTTAATAGAAGATATTGTTCACTAGATATTTGTGTTATTCTTCCTATCTCTGTTGTTATTGTATTCAGTCTATTAATTAGTTTATTCTGCTCCTAAATCCAGATCAGTGGTATCAGAGTGGTTTGTCTACTCTTCATTTATTTTTCTTCGTGCATGTCCCCGACAAGGTCTGGGTACAAGAAGTTGGGACTCGAACCAATCGAGCCATTACCAGATCAGTCACGTTGATCCCGACAACAACCCATGGGAAACGAAAAAAAAGATGATGGAGCAAGAGATCCTATTAAAATGTTGCTCGAGGAAGCCCTCGCGCAACAAAGGAACGAAATGATGGACAACTTCGCACAGATCCTTCGACGGTTTCCCACGGGAGAAGCATCTTCATCAAGCGGCCATGCAACCCCCTTCAAGGTACAGGTAAACTTTGATATTCCATTATTTGAAGCACTGATAGATGCAGATGTTGTAGATAAATGGTTGAATCTGCTCAAAGGATTTTTTCGATCCACAATTTTTTTGATAGGGAAAATATCACTTTTGCACTCCTCAAGTTCATTCCCCATGTTAAAGATCGGTGGGATACTTACTTTGAGCAAAGGGCCATGGAGGAATCTGCAATTTTTGTGGTGGCCCCTACATGGGATTCCTTCCGGGACGCCATTAAAGAATAGTACTACCCTATTGGAAGCTACGAGGACCAGTACACCAGATGGACCACCCTACGTCAAGAAAGGGACCAGACAGTACCAGACTTCGCCAATATTTCCCATACCCTACGCACCAAATTGTGTATCAAAGATTATGAGCGTCATCTGGTGCTCAAATACCACAGTTGTTTGCATAGATAATTCAAACAGAAATGGATTTCTTAGACATCGCCTCATTGGGCATGGCTTATAGATACGCTATCAAGATCAAGCAAAAACAACAAGAGTTTGGATCTGCAAACCCCTCATAGCTGAAGCAAGGCAAAGGCAATCCCAACCCACACAGCAAGGGACCAAGTCGAGATGGTCGCCCTCAGGACAATCCATCCAAGACGCAACACAAGAAGGGTAATGAGAAGACAAAAAAGGACATGGGAAAATGGTGTGAGTACCATAAAAGTCCTTGGCACAACACCAACGAATGTTGCTCCAAGAAGTCCCTCGTGGTAGAGCTGAAGGCTTCCGAGTCAGAGGTCGATTATGATTCCGAGTCAAATTCTAAAGGAGGGAAGCAGATTATCGATGTTGAACCCAGTGCCACGGTCGCTACCACCAAAGTCCGGTCAAGCGAACCAGAAGAACCAGAGGAAGGGAAACATCTCTTTCACTCGCAGATGTGGGTCAAGGGGGCTCTGATTCATTTCATTGTCGACAATGGTAGTCAGAAGAACTTGATTTCAGCAGAGGTCGTCAAGCGGTTGGACCTGCCAACGACACCACACCCGCATCCCTACACCATCAGTTGGCTTCGTCAAGGAATAGATATTTGTGTCAGCCAACAGTGTCGACTACCCTACGGCATCAAGCCTTTCAAAGATGAGGTATTGTGTGATATTGATCCCCTTGAATTTTGTGATGTTCTTTAAGGACAACCATATTTGTGGTAGCGTCATGATGTGTATGAGTCTAGACCCCGCAATGTTATTATTACTTTGGGTAGACAATTATACAGGATCCCGGAGGTGGCACCGCCTACTGTTATTTCTTTAATCTCTGCTAAGCAATGCAGTAAGGTCATTTCACAAACTGGGAAGTTCGTCTTCTTTGTGATCTGTGCTCACAGTAAGCAGAAGGTCACCGCCACATCTGTGGCCTCTACATAATGCCTCTCTTTGCAGCAAAAGTAAGTGGATGGGATCGTGGAAGAATATAAAGACATCTTCGCCTCACCTACAGGGGTATTAAAACACTGCCAAGTCAAGCATCCAATTGATTTGACCCCCGACACACCTCTACCTAATGGACCCGTCTATCGGTGCTCACTGATGGAGAATGACAAAATCAGGCGTCAGATCCAAGAGCTTCTTCAAAAGGGGCACATCAGACCTATCTCCTCCCCTTGTGGAAGCCCAATTGTACTAGTGCAGAAGAAGGACGGGGCTTGGCGACTCTGCATTGATTACAGAGCCTTAAACAAAATCATAGTCAGGAACCGCTACCACATTCCCAGGATTGATGACCTTCTTGACCAACTCAAGGGGGAAAAGTTCTTCAACAAGATTGACCTGAAGTCTAGCTATCACCAGGTTCGCATCGAACCAACTGTTGTCTGGAAGACAGCCTTCAAGTCTAAAGAAGGTCTCTATGAATGGCTAGTCATGCCCTTTGGCTTAACAAATGCACCAGCCACTTTCATGAGGTTGATGGACGATGTATTGAGACCCTTCACCAACTCCTTTGTGGTAGTATATTTGGATGACATCCTCATCTTTAGCGGAACATGGGAGGAGCACATGCGACAGCACAAGATTTATGCCAACTTAGAAAAATGCTCTTTTGGCATGAACAGGGTCCAATACCTGGGCTACATTGTTGATGAGAATGGGGTACATGTTGATCCAACTAAGATCCAAGTCATCTGTGATTGGTCAGCCTCAACCACACTGACCGAGCTTCGGAGCTTCTTGGGACTAGCCAATTTCTACCGACGGTTCGTGTTGGGATTCTCCCATATTGCATGGGCCCTCAGCCAGGTGACCAAGGACGGTGGTAGGGCCAAGTTCATATGGGGAAGGAATAGCAACGAGCATTCGATGATCTGAAACATCGCGTGTGCTCAGCTCCCGTACTCTCATTGCCCGATCTACAACAACCATTCGAGATTGAGACTGATGCATCTGACTATGTTGTGGGTGCAGTTCTCAATCAGCACGGGCATCTTGTGGCATACCATAGTGAGACACTCTCTGATATTGTCCGTAAATACCCCACCTATGACAAGGAAATGTATTCCATTGTACAAGCCTGTTGTCAATGGAAACATACATTATGGGGAAAGAGACGATCATACACACTGATCACAAGCCTCTACAGTTCATACAGACACAGGGGAAATTGCAAAACTACCACCATCAGAAGTGGTCCACCTACCTGCAGCAGTTCCATCTCAACATCAAGTATAAGACAAGTATCTCCAATAGTGTCATTGACTGCCTCAGTCGGCCTCTTGTGGCTGCACTCACCACTGTGCTCCATTCCTGTGGACATGAAGCATCTGAGTGGCCCCAACTTTATCAGGAAGATCTGAACTTCACCACCACCTATCAGCTCTTGGGTACAGGCGTACCTGTCACTGATTTTCACATTTAGGACAGACTCTTATGCCACATGGGCCATCTCTATGTTCCTACAAGAGAGCATGCAAAGCTAATTTGGGAAGCCCACTACAGTCGGGTGGCAGGAAATTTTGGCGTGGAGAAAACTGTGGTCGTTCTTTAGAAACATTTTTATTGGCCAAAACTTCGACAGGACGTCAGCAAGTATATTGGATCTTGCACTGCCTGTGCAATTGCCAAGCCAGCCATCAAGAAGCAAGGCTTATACACCCCTCTTCCTATTCCCGAAAAGCCTTGGGAATCCATCTCAATGGATTACATGTCTGGCTTGTCGTCCATCAAGCAAGGAAATGACTGTGTTCGTGGTCATTGATTAGTTTTCGAAGGTGGCCATCCTCACCACCTTTAAGAAGAATATCATAGCGGCAGATACTGCTAAGCTCTTCTTCAAACGAGTGTGGGTCCACTTTGGGATACCACAGACCATCATCTCCGACTGAGACAGCAGGTTCCTCAACACCTTTTGGTCGAGTCTCTGGTCTCTGTTGGACACCAAGCTCACAAAATCCATTGCTTTCCACCCCCAAACCGATGGCCAAACAGAGGTAGTCAATCGGATGATTGTGCACATCTTGCGCATGTACAATTCTAAGCATCCACGTACATGGGACGAGAGTCTCCCTTATGTCCAACACAGTTACAATAGGGCTCTCCATAGTTCCATCAGCCATAGCCCATTTCAGGTGGGTCTAGGATTCCAACCCTTGGGACCCATTGATGTTGCACTTCCTCTTGCCACCGAACAGACAGACTCTTCCCCTAATCAGTCTGTGATCGACAAAGCCACCAGATTCATTGAGCAGATTCAACACATCTGCCAACAGGTCCAGGAGATTTTGCAGAAATCCAATGCTAAGTACAAGCAACGCCATGATCAACATAGGGTACCACACCAGTTTCAAGTTGGCAACAAAGTCGAGTTACATCTACAGAAGGAGTGTCTCACCGGGCCCCATCGAAAGCTTCGCTCGCTTCGTTATGGGCCTTACACTATCACCAAGGATGTGGGTAGTTATTCTTTTGAGCTCAACACTCCACCCTTCCTTGGTCTGCATCAATCTTCAATGTGGACCTCCTTCGACCATATTTTCCACCATTATTGGACACCTATGAGATCACAGAACAACTGACACCAACAGAGCTCAACCCTGACTGTATGGAACAAGCATCAACTGATCAGATAGTGGACACACATGTCAAGGGCACTCACCAGTAGCGGTTCTAGCGTTATCGGGTTGTCAAGGCAAGGAAACTCCTACACCAAGGCAAGTGGCTCACCCTGGGCCAAATCCAACAGAACTTTCCTCACCTGATGGGGGAACTCAACGCAATGGAGACCATTGCTTCCTATGCTTCCTAAAGGGGGAGGATTGATCCAAGTGGATATTGGTGGCCACCCACCTATTCCAACTAGCTCCTCGTGTATGTTTTTTTTCAACACATTCTTTTGTACTGCTTTATAATTGTGAGTTCTACACTTCTGTGGCTGTCTGAAGCCCCACACATTCTCCAGGTGGATACAGGTGGCCTCTCACCTAATCCAACTGGCTTATTTTGAATGTCTTCATGTCAGCACATCTTGTTGTACTTCTAGGGCTGTTTTGGGGCCCTAAATGTTGTTTTTTTGGCTCGCCATAGTTAGACTGTTGACGAAGTCAGAGTATGATGGCAGAATGTGTAGGTCTCTGAAAGACCTTTCCAACGAGCTATCACACACCTAAAACGGAGGTCGTATGCAAAAGTTACGACCCTAGGAAGTTGAGGTACCAAATTACACCAACTTACCCATAGGGCCTGCTATCCCCGATTTCATGGGGTAACTAGGAGATCGTGTCTCGAGGCCCACAGGTCCTAGACATGGAGTACCGAGAGTAGGATTGACCTGAGCATGGCCCTGGAGGGCCCATCCTTCTTCTTCTTCGCTAGATTTGTCCTGTCAGCAGCAGCAACATCCATCACCATCGGCTTGGACTTGCATCAGAGAAGACTCTTGCTCCATGAGGTAATTGGTCCAGGTATCATGGTATGTATCATGTTTGATAATTATAACTTTCTTATATATGCATCAGGTTCCTTACATTTCTGACAATTGCTTGGATCTTACACTAACCCACTTGACCATTGTTGGGGGGATTCACGGGATGCCCTAGCAAGCTTGTATCCATGGGTTTTGGTTAACCACCAAGGGGGGGTTTGAAGAGCCATCGTCCGCTCCCACCATACAATCATTTTACATCCTATCTCCCATGCATCCATCCCATTCCCCTATTCTGGGCATTAGGATGACCTATTTGAGGGGTTACACTTTTTCCTGTGGGAAGAAGGGGCTAAAGGCCCAAGGGGTAAAAGCAGCTGGTAAAAGATAAAAGCCATAGGGAATAAAACCTAGAGATGCCTCGCCCAGGGATCCCCGAGAAGGAAATAAAAGGCCTCTCGATAAGAAACAAAAGGGACCCAAAGAAAAATGATAAAACAAGACCTAACCAAGAGGATGGGAGGTCTCATCACGAGCCGGCCCATTATGTTCATAGGTATTTAGCGGTATGACATTGCCATTATCTGGTTACCACTCCAGGGCAATGACCTTTGGTTGCATGGCCAAGGGAAAGGGGGTCTCATCATGAGCCAACCTTATCATTTCTGCGAAAATACTAGTGGGTAACATTGTCAGCTCTGGTCACCATGCCAAGGCAGTGTCCTCTGGTCAAACCTTGAAGAAAAAAGGAAAGAAAAGGTAATAAATAAGGAAAGAATAAAGGCAATAAGGGGCTTGGAAAAAACTGCATCAATGACAGGTACAGCTCGCCTCCTACAAAGGCACCCACGGACAATACCTTCCCCTGGTCTTCACTATGACTAGACGTCCTTAAAACCATATCACTTGATATTACATGGCTTGATAATCTTCTTCAGAAACTCTCTTCTTCTCATGGATGCTGGCCCAATAGGTTATTCTGTCTCTTTCTTCAACTTTGTATAGTAGGTCAGTGTAATGTCTTTGAGCTATTAAATGATATGCTAGGGGTTTTTTGCATGTATTTGATAAATTTAATGATGAGATATGATTTACATTGCTATGATCCCAAGGACTAATGAGCCCATGGAGGGAAAAGCTTTTGATGTGCAGGACCATGCCCGACGGACAGGTACCAGTGGACCGGTACACATGGGGAGATGATTAGCTCGGACCTCCATGGGGCTGAAGAGCCCATCAGATGGTTGTTGGGATGGCAGAGACAGGACAACGTTATGACGAGCCTTTGCACATGAAGAAAGAAGGACGTTCCACCCAGGACACTTTGGCTGAGCCCAACCTAGGGGGGATCACCCACTTCAAATGGAACGTTTGCCCCTTGATGGACAGGATGTCACATAGGAGAGCAAGACGTTATCTTGAGC
>ML784883.1:0-21213 GCA_009831015.1 Picea engelmannii | reverse complement strand
ACAATTACATTATGACCAATCCACAAAAGGGGATTTGGTCCTTTACAGTAGCCGACATGATCAATCCACAATGGGGATTGATCCAATGAATAATATATCAAATAATAATTAGAATACACTTTGCAGTTACATTATTTCAACATGTTTGTATATCATAGCATAATGTGGCACCAAAAAATGATCACATATATAATAAAAATGCCTACTATAGTTGTATTCCCACAATTGAAAACAATATAAATGTATTGGGAATAGAGTAGGGTTCCAATCCTAACCCATTCCAGGAAAATGATTTGTAGCACATATAGCATCAAATAAATAGGCAGACATATAGAAACATGGTGTTTTAGTCCTAGTGCTCTTCTTACTGCCTCAAAAATGTTGATGGAAAGTAGTTGTGCCCAGTTGAAAATATGCCCTTTATCCACCACATAATGTGTTATCAGGGTCCATTATAACCTAAAGTGGGTGCACTTCTCTTCTCCATACAGCTTGCATATCATGGCTACAAGTAAATTGTAGGGTTCTTTTATGTGGTGAACAACAAACAGTTTGTTTCCTTTTGGAGAGAACGACACACCTTCCTCCCATGAATCATAAATTGCTTCAGACATTTCTTGGTGCTCTTCTTTGAATGCATCCAACAATTTTTTATTCAAGGGTGAATATGGCTTAGGAATCTTGTAACGTACATGGATGTCTTCCGATATTAAGGAAGCTATTGGTGCTTTGAGCTCGTTCAATATAGAATTTTTCCCTTCATCCAACACGAGAACACCCATATTTTCACATCATTGTATGGCATAAGGGCAAGTCTAGTTGTTATGGCGTATAACCCACTTTTCTTAATATTTTGATATACACCTAGATCGTTGTCTTCTAGAGGGAAATCCTCCTTCAAGAATTTTTCATATATTTCATTCCAGGTGGGGAAACCAGTTAAGCCATTGTGATGATCGATGTCTATTAGCAGTAGGGCCTCTGGAGTTTATCCTTGTGCGGGAGGGTTCTCTCTGGTTCCTATGCCTCTTTGCCCCAAAGCCTTCACCATGTTATCTCTGGACATTTTGTGCAATTATGGGCAATATCAGTACATATGAATTTATAGATAAATAAAAAACGCATTATCTATTTAGTTGAAACATTACCTGTATGTTGGACAATTTAACTCTAAAAACTTCAAATAGTAGCTAAGGCACTCCTCGCAATGTTCTTTCGCGATGAAAAACAACAAGTTTACTAAGTTAAAACTAGGTTATACTTCTTTACTTATCCTATACTTTTGCATTCAATGTTGTGCGTAGACTCCAGCCTATGGCCTATGGGCAATGTTACAGAGCCATTAATGCCTTTCAGAGAACGTTGCTTGGGAGAATGTGTTTGGAGACACGATATTTTGAAAAAGCCTGCTATCAAGAACTGTTGTTTCATAAAGGAGCTTTCTCAAACATCTTTACGGAAGAATAGGCTTTCGGGTAGGAAATCTTTGGGAAAAAGCTTATCAACATATTTCGCTCAAAAAGGGGAATGCTTTGAGAAGAGACACGTTCGAGAAGAATCCTTTTCGGAAATATCAAGCGTGAATGACCATCGATTGTTCCAACGGGGATTCCTCGAACAAATATTAGGGACCTTGAGAATAATGCTTTAAAAGTATTGATAAGTATTAGGGAAGATTAGGTTCTTAGTTAGTTAAGTCGATCAATTGAGTGGTGGAGCGCAAGATTATGATGGTTATGGAAAATAATATCATGGAAAATCTTAAACCACATGCTAAATGCTAAAACACTCCTTAATCATCTTTTCTCACCAATAATTCTCCGAGAAGGGACCCAACAGTAAGTTAGATAGCTTTTACATATGCAGAAAAGGGATGACCCATTGCATTTGGTGGTCTCCCTTGGTTCTTTTTGAAGGGAAAACTCTCAATGAATTTCCCTAGTATTACACTAAGAGACTCTTCTAGAATGCTATTATGCGAGGTCGTGATCTTTATGATGGCATGTTAGGAACCAAATATCAAAATAGCATAAAAAGAACCTCAGAATAAGTACTCAACACCTTGAAAAAGATAGAATTTCAGATAATAAGCCTCTTCGAGGGGGAAACCTCCTTATACACAACATAAATTTCCAAATACAAGATGATTCCAAATGAAAAGGTCTCCTTGGTATATATAGGAGACTAGGAGGTACAATTACAACTAATGGACAAAGCTGGCATAAATAAAATAACATTACTAATGTAATATGCCCCAATTAAGGGGTAATGTGCCACTATTTAGAGCTTAACATGTCCCTCCCCTTCAAACAAGTGTTGTCCACCACGCTTGAGTAATTATGGATGCTTTTGTATAAAAGACTCATGTTCCCAAGTGGAATCTTCAGCAGGTAGTTTCCTCCACTTAATGAGATACTTTGAAATGGATTTATTCCTCAACTAGCGAATTCTTCTGTCAGTGATAGCTTCGGGCTCCAATATGATTTTTCCTTCCTCGTCAAGTTATGGAAATATAGTTTGAACTGGGATCTTGTCACCTATAACCTTCTTTAAGCATGAAACATGGAAAATTGGGTGTACTCGTGAAGATGCAGGGAACTCCAATTTGTATGTCATAGTACCAATATTTTGCAACACCTTATAAGGGCCATAGTACTTCGGTGATAATTTATTATCCTTCTTAGATTAGTTGAGGAACATGTGTTTGTATGGTTGTAGTCTTAAAAATACCCAATCCCCTACTTCAAAACTTCTTTCACTACAATGTTGATCTGCTTGTTGTTTCATGTGATTATGCGACATAGTTAGGTTGTCCTTTAAGAGTTGGAGGACTTCTTGTTGATGCTCGATGTGATCTTCCACTACTTGAATCTTAGATTTTTCTTTTAGAGAAGAAGTAATGGAAGTTGGGTGGTATCCATAGAGTGCCATAAATGGTGTCATTTTTGTTCCAGTATGAAAGGAAGTGTTATACCACCATCCTACCAAGGGTAACCATTTGAACCATTGTGTTTGTTTATCAGAGACAAAGCAACGAAAGTAGCCTTCCAAACATTTGTTCACTATCTTGGTTTGTCCATCAGATTGAGGATGATAGGATGAGATATGAGCCAATTGAGTACCCAAACAAGAAAATAATTCTATCCAAAAATGTCCAGTGAAGATGGGATCTCTGTCACTTACAATAATCTTTAGGCTTCCATGTAGTTTTTGAACTGTCTCCATGAATGTGGTGGCAATTGTATTGTCTTTGAAAGGATGAGAGAGTGCACAAAAGTGTGCATATTTGGTTAGCCTATCAACAATCACCATGATGGCACTCTTTCCTTCAGACTTCAGTAACCCTGTAATGAAATCCATGGAAACCTCCTCCCAGCGCTGACTTGGGGTGGCTAATGGTTGTAAAAGACTTGGGGTCTTAATTGTTTCCACCTTATTTGTTGGAAAACCAAACATTTTGCCACAAACCTTTGAACATCAGTTTTAAGGCCATCCCAAAAAAATTCCTTCTTGACCCTATGGTAGGTTTTCAAAAATCCTAAGTGTCCTCCTACCGGAGAGGTGTGCAATTCTAATAGTAGCTTTTGTTTGAGTTGGGAGTTCTTCCATAAATATAAGTGATCTTTGTACCATAGTGAATCGTTTTTCCATGTAAATGTATCTGATGCACCAGAATCCTACTACAACCTTTGAATGAGAGTCCACATGTTTTCGTCATTCTTCCGTTCATCCCTTGCTTCTATTATCCAATCGGGTTGGATGATCGAGATAGCACATAGAAAGGCCTCAACATCTTCATCCTTTCTTGAGAGTGCATATGCCACAACATGTTGCTTCCCTTTTTTATAAATGATTTCAAAATCATTACCCAACATCTTGGTCACCCATTTTTGTTGTTCTTCTGAAGATAGTCTTTGTTCCAAGAAGTATTTCAGACTATCGTGATCTGTTTTGACCTTGAAGTGCCTACCTATTAGGTAAGGGTGCCATTTCTTCAATGCATGTAGTATTTCCATCATTTCCCTCTCATAAATGGGTTTTTGTAAGTCCTTTCCCTTGAGTGGTCGACTTTCAAAAGCAAGGGGCCTTCCTTTTTGCATTAGAACAGCACCAATGCCATTTCTCGAGGCATCACCTTCCACAATAAAGATTTTTGTGAAGTCTGGTGTGGTCAAGACAGGAGCTTTGCACATCACCTTTTTGAGTTTTTCAAAAGCTTGAGTTGCCTCTGGAGTCCATGAAAATGCATCCTTCTCAGCTAAGGTCGTTAAAGATGTTGTTATTCTTCCATAGTTCTGAACAAACTTGCGGTAGTAACCTGTCAAACCCAAAAATCCTCTAAGATTCTTCAATGTTTTGGGAATCAACCAGTCCATCATGGCCTTAATCTTGTTAGGGTCTACCTTGACACCTTCATGAGATACAATATGATCCAAATACTCTACCTCCTTCACCCCAAAGAAACATTTGGATGGTTTGGCATATAGTTGTTTCTCCTTTAGTAGTTGTAGCACCTTGTCAACATGTCACACATGATCCTCCCAAGACTTGCTACTAACACAAATTTTCGAAGGAAGGACTTGAAAATGTAATTCATCAACCCTTGGAATGTGGAAGGTGCATTCGTAAGGCCAAAAGGCATGACCAAAAATTCATAATGGCCTTCATGAGTTCGGAATGTTGTTTTTTGAATATTCATTTCCTTCATTCTAATCTGATGATACCTTGAACAGAGATCCAACTTTGTGAAATAGATTGCTCCATGTAGTTCATCTAACAATTCATCAATGACAGGAATGGGAAACTTATCTTTAATAGTGATCTTGTTGAGCTCTCTATAATCTGGACACATATGTCATGAGCCCTCTTTCTTGAGTACCATTGCCATCGGTGCAGAGTAAGAACTTTGGCTAGGTCTAATAATGCCAACCTCTAACATTTCTTCAACCATACGCTCAATTTCACTCTTCTAGGCATAAGGGTATCTGCGAGGCCTGATGTTAGGAGGAACACTCCCATGAATTAAGTGAATAGCATGATCATGATTTCGATTGGGTGGAAGACCTTTGGGAATATCTTCAAATACTTTGGAATGCTTATCAATGATCCCTTGGAGATCTAGGGGAATAGATGGCTTAGTTGTTTGAACATCTAGTGAGCATAGTTGTATAATTACACCATGATGCCCCTTTTTCAATAAGTGTGTCATGCCATTAGAGCTTATCACCTTACTGGGTTTCCCTGTGATACCCCTTAATTTATTTTCCTTCCAATGAAAATTTCATGAAAAGTTCTTGAAAATCAAGGCCATTGTTCCTAATGATTGTAACCATTAGACTCCTGGTACGACATCAACACCACCCATGGGTATAGGAATCATTGGACTATTCATTACATATTCCCCCATAGTAAGATTGATCTTATTGCATTTTCCTGAGCAATTGATAGTTCCTCCATCTGCAATCATTACTTGAAACTCTGGCACTAGATATATAAAGAAATTAAGAGCTTTGGCTAATTTATTGTGAATGAAATTATGAGTACTACCAAAATCAATTAGGACTATTACCTTTTTCTTTTTGATATATCCTTCGATCTTAAGGGTTTGAGGAGTGCTAATTCCAGCCAATGCATGACATGATATCGTGGGAGTCAACTCTTCAGAAAAAATCTCTTCTACGTTTTCATCTTGAGATGGTTCTTGTTCTTGTTCTTGTTCTTGTTCTTGTTCTTCTTCCTCTTCACAATCTATGTAGAATAATTTCTTCTCACCACACTTATGTCCCTTATTGTACTTGTTGTCACAATTAAAGCATAAACCTTTTTCTTTTCTTTCCTCCAAATGTTGAGGTGTCAACCTTGTAGGTTGAGGTGTTTTAGAAGAAGGAACATTATTCTCTCGATAGATGTTAGGAGTGGTCCTTCTAGTAGCCATAGCCATATTTTTACTTTCAACATTTCTCGCCACCCTGCATGCATTCTCCAATGATTTGGGTTCCCAAAGGCAAACCTCATGTTGAATGTTATCCTTTAAAGTTCCTATGAATACATCAATTAGGTGCTCATCTGGAATATCTATTACAGTTATATTCAATCTTTGGAAGTTCTCAATGTGCTCTGCAATTGAGCCCTTTTGCTTGAGATTTATCAATTGGCTAAAGAAGGTGTTGCTCATTGTATCCTCATAGTGTGCTATCATTTCTTCCGTGAAAATTGTCCAAGTGATGAGTGATTTGCGAGAACAAAGCCATCGATACCATACAAATTGATTGGGTTCTAAATATAAAGAAGCAATTCGTACATTTTGTGTATGTGGCACATCATGTAGATCAAAGAATTGCTCCATCTGAAGTATCCATGTGATTGGATCCTTGCCATCAAACTTCCTCATATCGATCTTAGGAAAGTGGTTGGTCTTCAACCCAAAGTTGGAGTTTCTCCATTCTTGATTCATCTTCCTTGTGTCCTCATTACGAATTTCATGGGATACATTTTCACTTTCAGGTGTCCTCTCTATTAGGAAATTTTTCAATCCTTCCATGATCTCTCTTTTTAAACCATCCATCTTAGTCAATATTGCCTCCAACTTAGCTTCAGTTGAATCCATCATCCCTTGTAGTACATCTTTTATTATTGTCTTCTTTTGTAAATCATTTATGTCCCTGTGCATTTCTTCACCTTCATCAATAGTCCAAGTAGGATTGTTTGGAGGCTTAATTGGTGTAGAAGTTCCCTTTTTGGATGGCATGTTGGCCAAGTATCACTTTTAAACCTTGATTTTGAGGTGGTTCTACTAGACGATATTTCTTCCGTTGAATCTCCAAAATTTCGACCCTTCTGGGTCTGAAAATTTATTTTTGTAGTTCTTTGATACGTTTTCTATGCAATGCCATAGGTCTGATCAAAATTGGATGTGCCAAGTGGAATTTACGGTAACTTCCCCACACCTTGTTGATTTTTGTCCCTTCCAGTAGAGCGTACTTGTAAAACTTGCCAAGATCACAATATCTTATATTTGATTCTGAAACTTGTACCAGAAATACTACAGACTGTCCACTATCCAATGCCACTGGTCTCACTTAATTTGGATACTCACTGAAGAAGATATCACTTTTTAACTCGTAAGACTTGTTTGAGACTAGTTAATATGACTATTCAGATACCTTATCTTGCACAGAGTGTATATACAAAATTAGGATGACCCGGAAGATGAAATTTTTATCACAAGTACTTTGATAATTTCTTTGAATATCCTTCGGATTTAAGGGTCTGAAATGCTATAGAAAAAAAATTATAGCGAAAATTTTGTGATGACTAAATTCAGGATGATTCCAAAACCCTATCTTACACAGGATATATATCCAAAAGTATAAGGCCTCAGGCGCTGAAATTTGAACCACACGTACCTTGATTTGTCTACTAAATATAATCCAAGGGGTTCCTTCTAAAACGTCGTAGAAAAAAATTTATATCTAAAATTCCAAGGTGTCTCAAATGCAACAGTGAAACCCCGAGACCTTGAGCTCTGATACCAAATGTTAGGAACCAAATATCAAAATAGCATAAAAAGAACCTCAGAATAAGTACTCAACGCCTTGAAAAAGATAGAATTTCAGATAATAAGCCTCTTCGAGGGGGAAACCTCCTTATACACCACATAAATTTCCAAATACAAGATGATTCCAAATGAAAAGGTCTTCTTGGTATATATAGGAGACTAGGAGGTACAATTACAACTAATGGACCCAAACCGACATAAATAAAATGACATTACTAATGTAATATGACCCAATTAAGGAGTAATGTGCCACTATTTAGGGCTTCACATGGCATCTCCATTGATGCAAAACATGGGAGACTCTAAAAGAATAATTTTAGTCTCTCCAACTGTGACAAGGCTATTCTTGAAAGGGTACAATAGTTTATAACAAAAGACTTATTTCTTAAATTGGGTATCACTAGCCCGTTGGAAGTCGCATAATTCCAAATTGTTAATGAAATATAACCCAATAGATGGGTATCAATGGTTAAGTGTGAAACTAGTGCTAGATGCAAAATTAAACAAGTTGTGGAGGCTTGGCTTTAGTCAATCTACATGATTAGTTCAACTATATTGAGTGTGAAAATATTTTGTTGAGCCTAAAAAAATTCTATTTGTCTAGTCCTTGACTATGGGTGGAATTCCTCTTGGGCGACACCTAATATATATGAGTGTTTCACAACCCAAATGCCCCTTCTATAACAAAAATGAGATTGTTAAGCATCTATTTTGGTTTTACCCTTATGCCAAATCAGCATGGGAATGGGTTTCAAACCTGTGTCATCACCTCCTTCCTAGGTTGTTCCCTGGAAGTTTTCTCTCATTGATGATAAGCTCCCATGGGCCATAGAGTTCCATGCAGAATGGTAGCTTGATAAAATAGAGCCTATTTTCTTTATATGGAAAAAACGTGAATGAATGTATCTTTAAAAATGATCATGTTGATCACATCGCCTGGTATGATGGATCTCTAATAAATGTACACTTGTGCTTACATATCCAGGTCCAGGTCAGGAAGGTAGAATTGGAGTTGGCACACCTCCGTTAGCTAATAGAATTTTGGGGGTCAACCTCATGCACCATGATTTGGGTCCCCCCAAAGGTTCGCTCTCCCCCTAGCTAGGCTAATTTGCATCAGTTTGGTTGCACGTCATGCCATAGAGCAAGTCACCTAGTTTGAGAGTGCAATGAATGTTGGAGCCAAATCTGAGTGACACAGTGTTATGCCTCCTACTTGACCATAGAATGACAAGTTCCCCAAGCTGGACTTGGCTAGTCCAAATCTTGATGGAGAAGTGGTCGAAGCAGCATGAATAAGATGGGTGGAACACTACATAGTGTGTTGATCATCTACCAGTTACTAAGTGGGGCATGAAGTCCAATGATCATGACCCTCCTCTAGATCTGGGATCAATTGATATTGTTTGATGTTTATCATTATCTTTATTGTGGCCATATAGCATTGTACTTTCTTTTAGATCCTTTCTTTATAGCCCATGGCCATATAATTTGGAACTTGTAATGCCTTTAAGGGATAGACTATATTTTTTAATAGCTCGTGGGGCACCACTAACTTCCAGTTTTTCTTTTGGTGGCTACAATGACAAGTTCCCCAAGATAGACTTGGCTATTTCGATGGAGAAGTGGTCAGAGCAACAAGAATAATATGGATGGGGTACCCCTCAGCCTAATGATGATCCACTATTTACTAGGTGGGGTATGAACCTCAAAGATCATGAACCTCCTCTAGATCTGGGATTCATTGATATTGTTTGATGTTTATGGTTATCTTTATTGTGACCATATGACCACCATACTTTTTTTTAGGTCTTTGTTTTCTAGGACACGGCCATATAATTTGGAACTTCTTGTGCCTTTGTTGTACCTTTTAAGGCATAGATTGTATGTTTTTTAATAGCTCGTGGGGCACCTCTAGCTTTTAGTTTTGCTTGTGGTGGCTGCATATGCAACTCACCTTTCCTTATATAAAATGCATACACATATCATCTCGTTAAAATGAAAGTTTAAAGGAAGCATTTCTCCATTAAAAACGACACTTGTAAGCTCTCTTAAACTTCTTAGTTGACAATATATATTCCATTAACAAGTCAAAAACACCTATTGGTTCTTATGATTACCTTCATAACGGCTTCTCTTTTTCAGGCACCCATCCCTCTTAAGTACAGCTAGGGGGACATTGTTTCATTCTATCTTTCATTTTTCTTAATGCGTACAACAGACCTATATTATATCCAAGGTAAGAGAATGGTAATTCTATGTGCACTTTCCTATTCAGAATTCCTTGAACAAACAGTCATGTTAAATAATGTAACTAATATGATGCAGTGGTTGGACCCCTATGGCTTTCTTGGATATTATGAAGAGTACACATCAACATGATATAAGTATGCATTAAAACGGGCCAATGAGAGTTGCACTTATAAACACAAATTCCTATGAGAAAGCAGAGTAGAGATATAGGGCATCTTTCTACTACAAACATCAAGCTCTCTTAAAATCATCTGTACAAAAATGAAGAGACCGAATCTTGCTTCCATAAAAAGCCCAAGTACAACAATACACCTAGAGATCTAAAGATTGAAGAGCAAGTTTGGCTGCAATCAAGGCCCTGCTTTCTTTTACCAACTTTATGACGTTATCCAACCTTTGAATAGTGTTTGTTGATTCCATGGCATGCAATCTTTCTTGTAACAATACCTGTAATTCTGAAGCTGTTGCACCTGTCAAGAGACCGGAAGAAACATTTTTAAGTGTATAGAACGCCTTTCCTTCCATTTTCACTGGAAAACTCTCATGAAATCCTTGTGAAAATTATGAGAAACAACTCGTTATAATTGAAAATCGATTGTTTACACAATGAGACTGTTGCAAGAATTCATCCTTTCGCAACAAAGAATTATCTAAAGAACAAGAAAAAGAAAAGGAAATAGCAAACAATAGATAATCTTGATTTGGAATCCTGCATGGTACAAATAAGCAACCAACATGAATGAAAAAAGGAAAGACTTTGGCTCTGATCAACTTGGCTCACAAAATTTCAAAGTTTCCTTTCTGGCCAAAAGCTTTACGACATCAGATTTGAGGTGCCTTTTCTCTCATGAAAATGGAGACAATATCTTATGAAAATGGAGACAACATCTTAAGGACTTGAAAGGCTTGTAAGAATGAGAAACATGAAGTTCATTAGTCAGATCTCATCGCATGCACAATGACTCCAACCTGTAGTGAGTATTTAAAACCAATGTGGAAATTGCAGAGCATTCCAACTATCACTGCATTGCAGGAAGCATGAAAAAATAAATTATATTTGCACAATGAAATCGTCTACCACCTCAAGGTTATGTGGGATTCAAGGTAGTGAATTCTAATTAATCTTCAATTGGCCTCTTATTTAATCCTAACTGCTATATGATGAGACTCCAGTTCAGACGAATAGTATTTTTTTCTTCAATTTATGTTATGGAGGGGATAACAAACCATTTCTTAAACATACACAATATTTTATTACAACACTGGAAACTGGTCTAGAGAGGACCTCTTGAAGACCACCACCTAATTTACGTTATGTTTACACCACAGCTATGACTTTTTTATCAGCAGCTAAGATACAATCCTACAATATCACACACTCAAAAGTGAAATATTGTTCCCTGGCTGTCTACACCATTCTAAGCTGATCAAAAAACACTATATACAACCAAAGTACACATTTAACCGACTGAAGCGGCTATAATTTACACTTACCATCATTAGTGCACCATGCATGATGCTTTGCAGCTTTATGTCAGGACAATTATATATGTGACTGGACTGCATCTAGCAAGCTTATTGGGCAATAATTTGATGATTAGCATTATTTATCTGACATGTTTCATACTATTGAAAAGCTCATAAGATGTCTTTCATTATACTTGCTGTCAAAAACAGAGCCGCTCATAAGATGTCTTTCATTATACCAGCTATCAAAAACAAAGCGCTCCTATGGAAACAACATGCATAATGTCAAACTGAAGACCAAAAGCTCTAGCGTACAAGTAAATAGATAACCACTTATAAATGTACACTGCATCAAGACAAAAAAAAAAACCTTTCCAGCAGTATTCTTTTTTTATGAAATCTGGTTGTTGAAACTTGAAACCAGTCGATTTTGGTTTTTACAATAACATGATACTCATAATTTGGGATATTAGAATTAGAGAATTAGATCTGTTGCCCCTTCAAGGGTAACAGTCCCAGAGCCACCCAATCAGCCGGTGTGGTGTGTTCCAGCTCGCATGAGATCAGTAGATCATGATATTCAGATGCAGATTCTCTACTTATTCTCCCTCAGTTACATGATGATTCAGCTACCTCAGCCATGGTATATTGGTTCTATCCAGCCTCACACTTCAGTTGACAGATGCACTATGGATGGTACATTATGGTTTTCACTCTGATCTATTTGATATTCCATGCATTGGTGATTTATTTGGGTGTGGTGTTACAACTTCTGAGTTAATCATGAAAGTTGTAAACACTGAAATGAGATCCGATAACACTTCATAGCATTTATAGTTTTATTATTTGTCTCGTCGTACCATGGGGGACCATAGCTTTTCTTTCGAAGTGTCATCATTTCTCAGGTCAGTTTGTACTACTAGGAAACTGGTTGAGGTAGCGCTTTCCACATCCTAACCATACTTAACATCTTCCATTTTTCTCATTTCACTCCATTCTATCCATAAAAAAGGTTTATCCTAATCATGTTTGACTCATCAAATGTCCCCAGAAAGGTCAAATTAAGAAATCCCAAGTCAATAAAGCCAAAAAAGGCTAGAGGTGAAGAGCAATAAATTCAATGAAGA
The DNA here is from genome assembly GCA_009831015.1 of Picea engelmannii. NCBI lineage: Eukaryota > Viridiplantae > Streptophyta > Pinopsida > Pinales > Pinaceae > Picea > Picea engelmannii. Next base: position 8,808 of record ML784883.1, on the reverse strand, counting down.
GGTTGTTTTATTAAATGTGGCTTGTTATCGCACAAACTGTAGGATGGGCAAAGCCCGACCCGAACCACAATATGGCGACAACTAAAAGAACACCTACCCACTGTCACCTTAGATAGGTATTCCTGTCACTTAGAGGTGAAGTGATCACCTCAAGGGGGGAATCTCAGGTGAACCTAAGGGGAAAAGAGACGGAAAGAGAGATGATGAGATGAATGCCCCTATAGGTCGAGTTGCTAAGTGGAGGAAGGCTCTGATGGCATGTCTCAGAAGTGGTTTAAGGTTGCCAAGTCTTTGGGTACATGCGAAAAGTGTTTGTACCTACCCGAGACACAAGAAAAGCCAAGTACGCACGTAATATGTTAAGTGGACAAGCAAGTTAAACTTGTTGTCCCTAATTGCAGAAGTAAACAAAGATATATATCAGCAATAAAATCAAGTAATTACCGCAGATTAAACCACTTAAAGCATCAAAGATCAGTTGAACTATGAAGCATAAAACATGTAGATAAGTTCTCAACACTTTAGCACAACTTTTAGCGGTATCAAATGGCTGTTATGATAAGTTTTCAGGGTATATTTGTGACAGCCAACTGGTTGTAGCAGTGATTTTCTACATCAGCAACTTTTAACCATGAAAACAAGCAAGTAATCCAACCAAAATTTCACCAATTAACAGTAGAATAATAATAATGGCTTACTAGCAAATTTCCATAGTCAAATTGTAAGTTAAAGTCGAGAAAAGTAGATGATTTGTTGCAGCCTTAATGGCTGTAGCTTTTAAGTTGTTATAGCTCCAAGAAGATCAAGAGAACTAAGACGCCCTAGAGGGTTTAGCAACCTCAAGGCATCCACAAAAGATTTCAACTTGAACAAGATTGATATCTCACCAAAACGCGTTTACCAATGCAAACAATTTATTTCTCCAATGCAAAATTTCAGATTGGTGCCTTTAAAATAGGGTGAGTGGAGCCTTTAAAACACAAGTTACATCAACAAGATCCCTACGTGTGTAAATCCTCTTACTGCCGAGGGCGTGCTAATCAAACTAGGGTAAATCTAACATAGTGTACACACTTGTATTCTCCTAGTAACCCTTGCCCAAAATGACTTATAAACTCAGCAAATGAGATGAAGCTTAATGGAGGGTGTATACAACATACCCCTCCTAGGGTTTCAACCAACAATAACCAAGAACAAGCAAGAAATAACTAACAAATGCAGATTTTCTTTACCAATTCCAAGAGAGAGAGAGAGAGATCAAACCCTTGTTCACCAAGAATTTACCATTCAAGAGCAAGTAAGGAAGCCTCCAAGAGGTGTGCACCACCCTATCTCAAGCATTCACCAAGAGATATCACCAACATTCATTTTCAAGAGAGAGAGATACCAAAAATGCCCAAGAGGGCGCAAATTTCAGCCACTAGTCCTCTCACAATGGGAGAGCTATATGAAAAATGCAATAGAGATGATCTCTATTTATACAAATCCTCTAAACATAGTTTTTCCACAAAACTTAGGGTAAAACACAAGATAAAGGGTCAACAACCCTTATCTTAACCCTTTACAAAAATAAAATTATTTAATTCATGTTTTGTACATAAGAGAAACCCTAGAAACATAACGTCTCCCTCCTTTTGGGCAACGTTTGGCACTTTTGGTCAAGTCGTTGAGTTGGAGAAGGGAACGCTAGGCCTCTAAAGGAGAACAGTCTTCAACCACAACCTTTGTTCCACGATCCATGGGCCTCTTCCTCAAAAAGTGCCAAGTGTCCATTATCACCACCACAACCTAGCCCAAGGTGACGTTTTGCCCCTTTCAAGCAAGTCGTTTGCCATGCAAGGGGTGGGCAAGATCCTCCAAGGTGTCCTCTAGGCCTCCAAAGGCATGTCATCATCATCCGGAGTGTGGGCCTGTTAGCAAAAATTTTTACCCGCCAATTCTGAGCTGATATATGTGTTAGGAAAGCGGTAAAAACTTAGCTAATTAAAGGAGTAAGGCCCCAATTGTCACTGACCAAACCCCTTTCCATTTGGGCTAGTGCTTGCTAGCCTCTGGGGGGACTCCCTGAGCACAATGAAGCGCCTTGTTGTTGTCTTTAAGTCTGATTTTTGCGTATAAAACCTACAAAACAGCAAGTTGTTCGTCTTGGACAGCATGTAAAAGCAGTCCAAAACGATGAGGAAAAACAATCTTCTATGCTTGGAAGGAACCTGCAGGGTTAGCACAATGATAATAGACTGGAAAGAAGAATAAAACTATTAAAAAATATCAGAATTAACCATAATGAACAGTTCAGAAAATGACATATTAGATCACAAATTTACCATAATACCGCCAAGAAAGAGGTTTGAAGACAAACACACACTTCTTTATTGATGAAGTTTACAAGAGGACTGTTTGCGCCCCACTTGGCAAGCCTACAACCCGTATAATGACTACTTTGCTCAAAGAGGAGCCACTAGACTAGAGACCAAGAGAGAAGAGAATGAGAGAGACACTATCCTGCTACTGCAATGATCCAACCAAGAACATCTGTGAAGCATCCAATATATAGCATAAGGAGGGCGCATATCCCAAGGGAGAAGGAGAAGACGCATGAGTGGTTAAATTTGGAGTCTAAGTGCATGAGGAAGAGAGATAAGTGAGGAGTGTGAGATGAGTGAGTGTATGTGAGAGTTTGCATGAAGGTTACATGCGCACAAGAGAGGAGAATGTGCCCTAAAACTTAGGAAGGCGCACTTGAGGAAGAAAGGGAGGAGTAATGAATGATAATGAATGTGAATTGGCTTTATGGAGTGAAAGAAATGCATGGAGGCCAAATTTAGATTTCTAATGCATGTCCTTTTGTTAAAATTGATAAAAACATGAATGAGTTATGGCTAAGAGAAAATTCGCCCTATTTTTTAGGAAATTTCCTAACTTTTAGGAAAATACGGTTTCAACTCAACTGGAGACGAATTTTAAGGAGTTGATGCATGGCAAGTGGAGGGGTGATTATACGGAGGAATATACGGCTAAATTTAGGCCCAGTTATGTGACTCCCTTTTCTCAATTAATTATTTATTTATGTTCAAGTCTTGGAAATATGAGACCCATGCCTAGGTGGATGCCACATCACTTTGTAACTCTGCCACATGTCGATCTCTAAGGGTGCCACTTGGCACTGCATGGATGATGATCGTACCTGCTAAATATAGACATTTCTAAAAATATAATCTAGTTCCTAAATTTTAGGAAACTATCCACATCACCAAGATGACTGGAAGAACACCGCCACATGTCACTATCTAAAAATAGACACTGCTAAAAATAGAAAGTTGTATGAATTCCCTTCACTTTATACTCATTGATCGCGTCTTTCCGCAAGGGATCCAAATATGCGATCAGAATTGACATGCGAGCCCCAGTGCTCAACCTGCTAAAAATAGTAAATTGTGCCACATCATCCCGGAAAAGATCCAAAAGACACTGGATGTCTCAAGGATCAATACTACAAGCTCAGAATCTGAATCTGGGGCCTGGAGCAAAACTTGCTAAAAATAGAAAGTTCTTGCACGTCGCCCGGAAAAGTGTCATCGGGCCTAGAATCATGCAAGGACTCATACTGTATGCTCATAATTGCTCCAAATTGTCAAGAGACCCACTCAAATTTTGTCTCCTAAAAAATAGCAACACCTGCTGTATGTATACATCTCTCTCAAAAATGCCTGGAAACCAAGTCAACTCTAACTTTGAACCAAACAACCATGTACCAATCATATACCTATCGCCAAAGGGAAGCAACCTCTTACTGAACACTATGTTGGCTCTTAACCCTCAAGATTTTCAATGGTGAAAATCTAAGGGTTAACAATGGCGACTCAAGGGGACGGGATCCCCCTGTGGGATGTCGAGAACATAGTTTTTAATACCGGAACCAGTCGAGGGTCCAACCTAAACCGGAACCGAAACCGGTAATGAACCGATCGAACCGGTTTCAATGAACCGGTTTTTTAAAAAATACATAAAATATTTAAATTTTAACGAAAAAATATATTTTTAAGATTTTAAATCATGTTTCCAAAGCATTAGAGACAATTAGAGACAACATATCCAAAGTATGTTCATGAATATATCAAAATGGCACCAAGTGCAATACATATCTAGAGATCGGAACATAAATACATAATCAAGGAGGCTCTAAATGGCCTAGGTCCTCTATAGACCACAACAACAAAACACATACTAGCAAGAGTCAAGACTACAAGTCACTATCTCATTGATCAACATGATCAACGATCAATCATCACTACTGCTAGAAGTAGAAATGGCATGGGCATCCTCGCCCTCGACATCGTCATCTGACTCGGACTCGGACTCGAACTCGGCCTCAGACTCATCACCATCAGGGACATTTGTGACTACACACTCTGAAGTTGCACTAGTTATAGTAGTACGAGTACGACCGCGACAAGGCAGACGAGGTATATGACAGTGACTACACCTGCCCGCAGTTCCACTAGGACCTGCCATGTCTGACACTAGAATTGGACCGCGAGGCCCTAATAGTGGATCTGCATCCATCTGAACCTGCCCTGCTAACTCCATCTCCAAATCATGGTCAACATCAAACTCTGGTGGGTGAGTCTCCGCTAGCCAATCTGAAGTTGGATCAACATCATCCAACAAAATAGGATCTGAATCGGGTCTTTTGTTCAACAATTGGTTGCGCCTTAGCCAGAGGTTGTACTGCACGAAGACTAGATCACTTAATCGTTTATGTTCTAAGCGATTTCTCTTCTTTGTGTGAATCCTCTCAAAGACAGACCAATTGCGCTCACACCTAGAAGCACTACAAGTTTGACTCAACACTCTAATTGCAAACTTTTGCAATTGAGGACAATGGTTGCCAAATGACTCCCACCAGTTTGCTGCAAAAAACATAGTTAGTTGAGTTAGTTCCTTGAAGTAATAAAATATAAAGTATATAAAATTTAAACACTTGAACTTTAAACTTTGGAATTGTTACCTGCCTCATCCACATCCCTTGCAATCTTTTTTAGGTTCTTGCCGAAGGTACCTGTGGCTCTAGTGAAACAAGTGATCTGTCGGTGTATCTCCAAGTGATCACTCTCAGAAGGGACCATGCGCTCAAGGAAATCAATCAAGCCATCTCTAACCTCCCCAGTCACATCTTCTCCAAGCTGTGCTCTATAATGGTACCTTGGGTTCAGGAAATACCCAGCTGCATGTATAGGGCGATGGAGTTGATTGTTCCATCTACGATCAATGATGTCCCAAATAGGCCCATACTTGGTCACTCTATCCTTGTATGTTCCCCTTATTTGCTCCTTTGCCTGATCCATAGCCTCATAAATGTAACCCATGGCCAATTTTTCCCCATCCACTAGCCGCAACACCTTAACAAGTGGCTCGACAATTTTCACAATTTATGTTGCTTTTTTCCAAAATCTGGGATCATTAACTTTTTTTTTGGTGTCTTTGCCATCTGGTCTGCGGGCCCACTGAGATTCATTCCATTCATCAGATGCAAACATCTTTTGCAAGTTACTTGATTGAGAAGCCATTGATTGCAATGTCAAGAAGTGAGTGGCAAATCTAGTGATGGCAGGCCTAAGAAGTTCTCTTTTCTCTGTGTTTTTCCTCATCAGGCTCAAAACCCATGAGTGGTTGTAGATGTACTTTGTGATGCTTTTGGCATGCTCTATAGTGTTTTTGATCCATTCTTGTTTGCCAATGTCCTCAAGCATGAGGTCTATGCAATGGGCAGCACATGGGGTCCAAAAAATGGTTTTGTGTTTCTCCTCTAACATCTTCCCAGCAAGAACATAGTTAGAGGCATTATTTGTGATGACCTGAACAACATTCCCCACCCCCACCTCCATAACAACCTCATCTAATAGCTCAAACAACAAGTTTGCATCTTTGACCCTATCAGATGCATCAACTGATCTCAAAAACATGGTTCCTTGTGGGCAAGAGACAAGGAAATTTATGATAGTACGGTTCCTCCCATCACTCCATCCATCTGACATGATGGTACATCCTGTTTTGGCCCATGATACTTTGAAATCTATCAAGTATTCTTCAATGGATGCGACCTCTTTGTGCAAAAGAGATGCCCTCAAATCATGCATACTAGGGCCTTTGAAGCCCCTCCCAGAAGCAATAATGGCATCCCACATAGGTTGGTAATATGGTGAGCAGGCAGCATTGAAGGGGATATCAGCATGATACCACCATCTAGCTATGTACTCATAAGCAATCTCTCTATATTGTTTCTTCCAATGGTCATCTAAGGTGGGTTGATATTGAGTGGGTTGAACTTGAGACATTGGCATTGTCAGAGCCAGAAGTGGGGGGAGGTGTGAAATAACTCTCTTTTTACTTTTAGGCGGATTCATGGTATTTTCACTATCAAGGGGAGGAGGAACATAATGAAAGGGGTCTCTATTTCTAACACTGGTAGAATGAAGAGATGAAGAATCCTCATAATCAAAAGTGGGGTTGGTTGCCCTCATTTGTGCTACAACCCTCTTCCTCCCTATTTTAGCCTGTATAGCTTTTTCCCTAGCCTTATCTTGTTGGTAGTCATTAAGTACTTTTTGCATCTCTTCTCTAATAGGCCTTATTATCCCCCACCTTAGGGATAACTAAGGAGATTATGTCTCGAGGCCCACAGGTCCTAGACATGGAGTATCGAGAGCCAGATCGACTTGAGCATGGCCCTGGAGGGCCCATCTTTTTTTCCTTTCAGCGCCTCCACTTTGTCAGCAGCAGCAACATCCATCACCTTGGCTTGCTCCTGTAACAGAGATGGATCTTGCTCCATGAGGTAATGAGTCCGGGTATCATGGTATGTGTCACTCTGATCCTCAAAACCTTTGAATATGTGCATTTAGTTCTTTTTGTTTCTAACGTGTTCTTGGATCTTATACTTATCCACTTGACCATGTCTGGGGAGAATGACAGGATGCCCTAGTAAGCCTGTGCCCATAGGTTTTGAGATTGCCACTGGGGGGATTCATGAAAAGTCATCGTCCGCTCCCATCATACTTACCATTTTCTGTCTTACTCCCGCTCATCCATCCCATTACATTGGTCTAGGCATTAGTTTGGCCAATCATTTAAGGGTTGCGCCTTACCTTGTGGGAAGAAGAGGCTAAAGGCCCAGAAGGTAAAAGAAACTAGCAAAAGATAAAAGCCTAAAAATAAAACCTCGAGATGCTTCGCCCAGGGATCCCCGAGAAAGCAGTAAAAAGCTTATTTGCAAGAAACAGAGGGACCCATAAAAAATAATAAAACAAGACCTAGTCAGAGGATAGGGGGTCTCATCACGAACCAGCCTATTAGGTCCATGGGCATCTAGCAGTATGACACTACTAGCAGCTGGTTACCACGCCAAGGTAGTGGCTCTTGGTGGCATAACCAAGAGAAAGGGGGTCTCATCACGAGCTAGCCTTCTCATTTCCGTGAAAGTGCTTGTGGGTAACATTGCCACCACTGGTCACCATGCCAGGGCAGTGTCCCATGATTAGCTTCTTGTAAGAAAAAGCAATAAAGAATAAAGATAAAAGGCATGAATGGGCTTGGAAACATTTGCATCCAAGACAAGTGCAGCTCGCCTTCTACAAAGGCACCCACAGGTAAGCCATGCATTTCCCTTCTATCACTGCACCCCTTGTCAGGACATCCCTTATCCACCTCATCCACTAACATGACTTGGATTTTATTTCTTCCGAAAACATCCCACATCCAGTGGACACTAGCCCAATAAGACGCCCTGTCACTTCCTCCAAACTTGCCTTGCAGATTTGTATAATGTCTTTGAGCGCTTGACTGAGTAAAAAGGGTTTTATGCACATGTTTAATAAAATTGATGATTGGATGTGATTGACATTGCTATGATCCATGTGACTTATGAGCCCATGGAGGGCGTATGTGTTGATGTGCAGGATCATACCCAACGGACAAGTACCATATTGGATAGGTACACATGGGGAGATGATTAGTTAGGACCTCCATGGGACTGAAGAACCCACCAAATGGATGTTGAGACCTCAGCAGGGGGCAGAGACAGGACAGAGGGGTTTGCACCGGAGAAGAGGAAGACATTTCACAGAGGCACCCTGGCAGAGCCTTACTGTAAGTTTTAAACCTGTGAAGTAAAGCAATGCATATAGATTCTTAAGAAAAACAGAAATTAATCAATGGCTCATTCACATAGTACACAGAGATTTATACCGGAAACCCTCAACCGGGGAAAACCTTTCTTATATTCATTATCCCGAATTTCACCATTCACCATACAATATATACAATGTTTTTAGGTATTCCGTAGATACAAAAACCCTAATCCCTTAATCTAGGATTAATTTAGAAAATCGCTAAAAATAGCAAAATCCGCTAAAAATAGCAAAAACTGCCGAAAAAAAATTTCGGGGCGCTGCCCCGAACACTCGCGTAACCAGGGGGGGCCATACCTAGCCACCCCTGGGACCCCCCTTGGAAGCGCTCGGTGCGCATGACACAAAGAGCACTACTAGAGGGATCGTCAAACGCAGTTGTCGAACCTGACGTGCCCACACACACACATGCAAAGAATATAACATATACCCAACATTCTCCCACTTGTTGTTTTCTTTGCATCCAGGGGTCCATAGGGTTATATAGTCAACAATCCAGGGCAGCAATGCCCATTGTTACTCTACACCAGGAGAACTTTTTTGTGCTCACAAACTTTGTCAATAAATCTGCAACATTCTTCAAAGTGTCAACCTTTTCCAGCAACACCTTCTTTTCCTCAAC
>ML784882.1:395163-408535 GCA_009831015.1 Picea engelmannii | reverse complement strand
TGGGACACATATCTGTGATAACAACACTTCACAGAGTACTCTATTAACACTTAGGAATAACACGCATTAGTTCATTAGCTTAATCAACATCGTAGAACATACCCAAGGATAGAACAACGCAGTAACAAATGAAAATATACCCATAGCACTTAGCATCACAAATTAGATATAACATCCATTCATCCTTAATATAAGTCAAGCACTAAGCAACATTAGATCTATCTATCATACATGTTAACAAAGGCACTAAGCAGGTTCATAACATAAACAAAAAAGCACAAAGCAAACCAAAGACACAATGTATACGTGGTTCACCCCAGTGTGGGGCTACGTCCACCAAATACTTCGTCTTCTTTATTATTCTTCAATCTCTTACATTCATCTTATCCTATGCACTAAGCCACAGAGCTAAGCTTCGGATCAGACAGGATATCTGTGCACTAAGAACCTGATCCTCTTTCCCAAAACTAGGTCATGGCACAAAGCCAACTTCTATTTCGATCATAGAGCCTTACATACACATTTTGTTGCACAAAGCAACTCAGAACTACTTACACTTAGCTACTTCTCTCTTACATCGCTTAACTTCTATATCTTTCTACCATACATTCTTATCTATTTATACTCTTACAATTCCTTACAAACATGCCTAAACATGGGTAAAACCATGGGCTGACATCCCATAACCCATTAAAAAAACCCTAATGAACTCCTTGTTGGGTCCACAAAACAAGTGAGATTCACGATCTCAGCTCCGAAATGGTGCTCCATCTTCGACCCTCACGTCGAACTCCAAAATGTGGTCCAAACCTGACCAAGGTTTCCTCAAAACTTGGTCAAGGGCCAAGAAAGATCTTCTTGAAAACTTATTCCATATATCTCTTCTTCTAGCACTTCTTCATTTCCAAAATCATGGAATAAAGTATCATCAAAGTTTTCAAAAGGATTATAACTTGCCATATTCTCCTTTTTATTTACAAGAGGAACATAAGACTGGATGTATTCATTAAAGGGAATGGAAAACACAATGCTCCAAAAGCTATCATCATCATCCATTGTGTAGGCCATTGTATCCATCCTATGGGCTTTAGGTCCTAAGGAATCCCAAGCTAGGCTTGTTCCTCCAAAACTGTCCACCAAGAAAGGTCCTACAAAGACAATAAATACACCCTCCAAGGATCTCAATTCAAACGTATCATGATAAGTAAATCAAATCAATAAAAGAGTCACCTAAGAATGTGCATAAAAAAACACCTCATCAATTTAAACAAGTGCTCAAATACCCTATGCAACTCACCAAGTTTAGGTATGGGAGGGTTGAAAAAGTGACCTATTGGGTGAATCATCCCCTAAGTCAAGGAGTGTTTCCTAGGTGGACCCCTTCTAAGCCATGTGTAAAAGATGAAGTGGATGGGGGAAATGTTTTTGGGCATGGGGTTCATGACATACAAGGGATCACAGTGTCTCATTTATAGGTGCCTTTGTAGAGGGTGTGTTGCACCTTTGTTTTCAATGCATCCTTTTTCTAAGTCCATCTATTGCCTTTTGTTCTTTTAAGATGTTTCCAAGTTAAAGAAAAGGTGGGGTTTTTACCTAAGAATGAAAAACACTTCCCACCTTGACTCTACCCTGGTCACATTATGCTTCTCCAAGTTGAAGAAAATGTGTGGGACTTCTACCTAAGCATCAAAAACATTTCCCACACACACTCTACCTTTGTTGGCATTTTTTCATTGTTAATTTTTTTACGGGTCCCATTAGTTTCTTATGAGAGACATTTCATTGTCCTCGGGATCCCTAGGAGAGCATATACAAGGTTCATGATTGGATATTATCTTTTTACATCTACAAACCTCTGGGCATCCATCCCTTTCTTCCCATTAAATAAGGGACAATCCCCTCTTGGGTCAATACACTTGAAAATCCCAAAATATGAGGAGGTGAGAGGATTAAGTGTGGAAAGTGGTAAGTATGATCAATAATGACACAATGAATTGTCAAGGGGACCCCTCATGTTGGCATGATTGAGGCTCTAATACCAATGTAATGTTTTGGCTAATTTTTTTGATGGTTTTTGCTTAGTATATGGTTTAGGCAAATTGTCAAACAATTTGCAAAAGATGATGTGGTAACAATAATTTCAAACTCTTCTAGCCTCTAATAATACTTGTAATAAATAACAAATGGAAACTTAAAAAAACTATGACATTGTTTGTTCTATCTCAATTGTAACACAATAAATCTACTCAATATTAAAACAATAAATAATAGGGAACTTGGTTTATTTGTATTGTTGTAGATGACTTTGACAAACACAATGCTAAAGATGCATGTAGGTAGAGAATATATAACAAAAATTTGAGTGTAATACAGACATGTATAATGGTTTCTTGTGCAACTGTTAGATGAAGTGATAGACAACAGACCTGCAGATTAAATTTGTCCCCTCTTGGTGATAAAACTAGTTCATGAAATGAGACAATCTCCAACAAACAATTCTGCTATAGAAAATAAGTGTGTGACCCAACAAGGAATTGGTCCACAAATGAGGAATGGTACTCTCATAATTCATCCCAATAAATATACAACTTTCCTAGCAAATAAATATCGTCTTACACTCTCCAAACCCACTCAGGTTTATGAGTACGATTTCTAAAACAACTAACTCGACCCTTGTAGCAATAGACTCAGCCAATAGTGGGTGTGTTAGCTCCAACAATGAGATTCAACCCAAAAATTAAGATAACTCAGCCTCCAATAAAGTTTGTGACCCCTATATAGATAACTCAACCCCTTTGTAACAAAATTTAGCTTCCCAACACATAAAGATTCCCTTTACATTGATACGACCCCACCAAGAAACTTGCCTCATCAATACTAGTAAATCATCCTACAAATGAGAAATATTCAGTTGTAAATGAAGGAAATTGACCCACAATAAATAACTAAGCCACTGAATAAAAACCTCAGCCACCGAAGATATATATCTACCACTAATGAAGTATAATGAGAAAATCTAGATGATCTCCTCTCAATGACTAGCTAGGGTGGATAGTTTCATCACCAAAACCAATCTCTAAACTCTCTATGGTTTTTCGTCCCAAGAGAGAAAGCCACAAAATCTCTCTCAATGCAATTTTAGAAATTAGTAAGTGAATAATGAGAGAGAGCACCCCTCTTTCCCCTTTTATTCTTTCATTGACCCTTTTTCGCCATTTTTACCCTTTTAATAAGTTAAATTAATTTTCATTATCTCAATGGTCACTTAGGCACCTTTTTATTAATTACTCAATGTCACTTTTTAAAAGGCTACTTTTCTGCCTTGCGACATTAAATAATTAATTAATTCAATTTTTTCCACCGACTATATCCTACGGGAATCACTTAGGCTATTTCGTCAATCTCTCAGAGAGATCATTTGGAAAGGGACATTACAGTGAAAATCTCCCTTAGAATCAACAATGCCCTATAATTCAAGTGCCCCATCCTCTTGTTTCATAACTCACATGGGTTGTCATTGCTATAAACCAAGGATCGAACAGGCTCACCTCGTAACCTATACAAATTTCCCTCTCTAACCCCAATGAACTAAGTTGTGTCAGGGATAGATCCTTTCAGCATGATGAATTATTTCCCTTTCTAGAAAATGACAAACCCCTTATCCTCCATGATTGAGACTGAAACCAGGCTCTTCATGATCCCTGGAACATATACAACGTACTTCACTTCCAATGAGCTACCTGACTCGAGTTGGAACGAGATTGTCCCAACTCCTTTTACTATATACTAAGAATCATTGCCTAGCTCCACAAGTAATCCTGAGTCCTAATCTGTTAGAGTTGTAAATGACTCCCTTGTCGATATCATATGGCTAGATGCACCACCTTCGATGTACCATGTACTCCTAGAAACTGTACTGGTAGAAAAACAAGAAACTACTGAGAAGTCCTTTTCAAACTTCGTAGCAAACTCATCCATTTGAGTTTCTATTGATGCTACTACCTGCTGTGACTTTATCTCACCTTTATTCTAAGGACACTGTGCTCATAAAAGTTTTGTGCTTATGACATATTAAACACTTGATTTTACTCAAGTCCTTCCTCTTCCTTGGTTGTGAGGCTGACTCCTCACCTTTACTCTTACTGAAACCCTTTCATTTTCCCTTTCTTTTCTGACTAACAAGGGTGAATTTATCGTAACCTTACTACCTATTAGATTTAGACTCCTCCCGAGTCTCTTTCTGGATACCATCATCCCAAAGCCTCTCAAAGGTAGGAGTTTCTCTCGAGCATAGATACCTTTGACAATTTTTTCCCAGGGATTTGAGAATCCATTCAATGTCATATTTACTAGTTTTGTGTCATCCACCTTCTCCCCAACTATTGTAAGTTGATCACAGATCTAGGTGATCTTCATGAGGTAACTGGTAATTGAGTCTGATCTGGACATTTGTGTGGATTTGAGCTTATTCCTCAATACCATGTTCCTTTTTATGTTTTCTCTTTGGTAGAGAGTTACCAAAGCATTGAACATCTCCTTGTCGTCTTCTTCTCGGACAAGTGAGGAATAAAATGATCCTTCACTGCATCCAATATCACCTACATGGATTTGATCTCCTTCTTCTCTTGAGATGCCAATTGTCATGGATTTGTTAGTGAAGGAACTACTTTGTCAACAATCTCCCAAAGACCATTTTCCTTCAAAAGAAAAGTAACCCTTGCTTTCCAGGGCATGAATTTTGAAGCTCCATGCAATCTATCTTCAAACCTGAGACTAGTTGTTTTAATCTTTCAGATGTAAAAAAATTGTCGTGAAAATGTGATTAGTCCTTTAAGAACCAATAAAACCCAATTGTCGGATTTCATATCTAATAGATATACTGCTATAAACCCCTAATATTCACTAGATCTAACTATTGGTCACTCTTATATAATATATATGCTTGTGTAAACCCTAGATATGCACTAGCTATTATTGTTGGCCACTCAAATCTAATAGATCTACTATTATAAACTCGATATCTGCACTAGATATTATTGTTGGCCACTCAAATCTAATAGATCTACTATTATAAACTCGATATCTGCACTAGATTTGACTGTTAGTCACTCAGGTGTAATATATTTTTTGTTGTAAACCCAGGATATACACTAGATATGACTCTTGGAAATCTCAATCAGAGACCTTGCTTTGATACGATGTCAAAATTTAAACCCTAGGTAAATTACTTCCTTATGATCTCAAGCAAAAACTTACTTGTGGAATTTTAAATAGACAATTCATACCATAGAATAATTACACAATGAATGGAAATTAACTTGAAAATAAACAACGAAAGCACATAGAAAATTTCTTCCCCTTAAATATTAACTTTGCATTAATGACTCCAAGCTTAGAAGTTACAAGGGCTCCCTAACTAGGAAAATATCTCATTAAGAAAATAAATAAATTACAAGAAAGAACCTGGTTGTTTTGGCCCTACTGTTTAGAAAACCCTCTTCACTGATCTGTTGCCTTGATCTATTTCCCATAGTTGTATGGCCCTCCATAAAATTTGTACGATTTATGTTCGATGGTATGGCCTCAAAAAATTTATGGTTGTTGGATTATTCTTCCTCTTTCTGCACTTCTTATTCTCTCCTTCGGTCTGAGCAAAAATCCTTCTTTGCTTTCTTTGTGTATTAAACACTCTATGAGTCATTGACTCTCTGTCTTGTATCTTCTCCTTAACTTTGCCTTCTTTTTATAATATTGATTTTTGACTGAATCTAACATAACCATTGATGACTAAATAAACAAAACCCTAATATCTCAATGAGATTGACGGTTGAGATTAAGTCCAGATCAATGGTCAAGATTCATCTAATTCACTAATGTAAATACTTTACATTTTATTAGATTAATCATTCAATTAATAAAAGTCTCTTCACTTTAATAATTAACTTTAATTAAAGTGAATTACAAAGGTTTGAAAGGACTTTTGGATGACTTCCACACATCTGACACTAAACCTGTGTAGAAGTTCCTATCTAATGCTAAAATACCAACAATAAATACAATACAAAAGTAAAACCAAGATTCTAAAAATATCCTTGATGTGGTCACTTGACCTTGTCCACCACAAACCAAGTTTTAAGGGATCATTCCAACAAATTTGTAAGAAATCCATGAATATTTGGATGATGACCACAATAATTCACTATATTCCATGAACCAAGGAAGCCAAACCATAGCTTGACTAGTCTGAAGTTTCCATAAATGTCCCCCATCCTTGTGTTGTATGGCTCCACCCATGTATAAGGTTCATCATACACATCCCACCAATTTTTAATGGTGATTCCATCCATGCATGCATTAAAATGCACACCAAGTGATACATTGATCGACCCTTTTTTGTGGAGATCAATATCCAACATGCTACACAACATTGAATGTTGTGAAAGGTGGATTATAGGCCATTAAATAAAATCAGATCCGAGGGCCTATAATCCACCTGCCGTAGCATTCAATGCTGTGTAGCAGGCTGGATATTGGCCATTAAAGAAAATTAGATCCAAGGGCCTATAATCCACCTGTCGTAGCATTCAATTCTACGTAGCAGGCTGGATATTGGCTACCCTTTTTTGTTGCAATGAAAACAATAGAGAAATATAAAATGGATCCCAATAGAAACAATTCGCATTGACATCTTCAAGTCCACTTCATTCTTGATAATGGTCATGGCACCTTTGCATGAATGGAAGCTCATATGCACTTGTGGTCAATATGTTTTGAAATTTGAGGGGGGCACTCCATGTGATGTATCACCTAAGATCCATGATTATATGAGTATCCCCATTCAATGCAAGGTTTGACTTACCTTGGGACTTGAGAATCTAGAGCTCATCTAATGAAAAGTGAAAAGTGCCACTTGAAGTGTATGCCCCCCTTAATACGTCATCGCATGGGCCTGTTACCCAACAACTCGTTGTGATGATTTGGAAAGCCATGCAAGATGGTATGAATGAGGAAATGATGATTCTAAGAAGTGACAATTATATCTACAAGATGTATAGAAGAAGAATGTGAACCATGCAGAGTTTGTGAATGGTGAGATGTTTGTAGAGTGTTGGGAATTGCTTCGAGTCTTTGCTCTATAATATGTCTTTGTGCCACTGGAGCTCGTCACATTGTGTCATGAAACAAAATGATTCTAAAATATAATTTCTATGGGATTTTCAGCTGGTGACATCAGGTTAGGTATTTCAGTTATTTTTGTATATGTGGAAATGTGTAGTCTAAATGTTTGACTTTTTGGTGTTTTTATGGGCATATTTTCTGATCAATTGCACCCAAAATTCGACCAAAAATTGTTGGAACTCTAGATTTGAGTGATTGAGTCTGTATAATTCAAGTGCTCCGGGAGTTTTTCAGGGTGCTAAATCCATTTATGCATTCAAACATGCAATTTAAAAAATAGAAAATGGTGATTTCACCAAGATCTGTTTCATCGGATTCCAGTGAAAAAGTTCAAAATGTCTAATGTTTAGACAATGCCTATGTGGAAATGGTTATGAAATTTTATTGAAGTCATCACATGGAAGAATACAAAGAATATATCCTTTTGTATTGTATTATTATATGATGCTTCACTACTTGAAGGGAAGGTTGCTTGTTTCCCCTTTGATGGTCATAATTACCCTCCAATTCGACTCGTGGTATCATTTTGACAAAATGCGTACTCATGGCTGAAGGAAGATATCCAGAATGTAGTTGTTGTTTATTGTAAAGCTAGCATAGATAAACATGTCTCATGATGTGAAGTTCTCTTTTGTACCTCAAGTTCTACCCCACCGTTGAAGAATCCATTGCATATTATAAAAAGAAACGATGTATAGATGGAAAGGATTTTGTTCCTACAAGCCAAATTCGTTGTATAAAATATGTGAATGATTTCTCACATTTTTCAATCATGAAGTTTGACCTAGACAAAAAGGTGGTGTTGTCATCACTACTAAACTTATAATTGATAATGAGCAAGATCTGGTTGCAGACAAGAGTTCTTCATTTAGTCCTTTCTATGAAAATTCTCAAGTGAATTATTAGGACTTGAGGATATGCTTAATGGTGTGAATATGGAAAGGTGTTGTTGGCTGGGGAGTTTGAGGCATTGAAGCAGAAGTTGTTGTTCTTGGTCAGTAAATGAGTATGTTTCATCCTAATGTTGTTGGTTTCAAATCAATTGGCAATTTGAACAATGGAGTGACGACTACTGATTTGGTTTGGCTGAAATATTGAGACAACCTTAGTTGAGAGATTGACCCATTGCAATTACACAGGTGTCCTGATATTGTCTTGATCAATGGGGAAGATATTACACCATACAGAGCAACCAACAAAAGGATAATGAATGTGCTCAGGCAGTTTGGAATGCTATAGAGGTTAGGATTAGATGAATGTGGATTAAATATCACATTCGAGACCATAAAAATGGTTGTGCAACCCAACATAGGCCGTAAACCCCGTTGGGAAGCGTGAAATTTTATTTTTTTGCAACTTTTGTGAGTATACATGGGTTGTATATGTATCAACTAGCGTATTTACGTGGGTTGCATGTATATCAGGACACGTACACCTTGAAAAAAAGAGTTTTTAAGAAGGAAACTCAACAAAAGTGATTTGCAAGTGTGTATATGGATGGACCATGATAAAAAATGCATAGTGCTGGCATTTTATACTATAACACCTATGCATGTTTATTCTCCCAACCTATGGTTTCACATCGATGCATGCAAAAATCCAAATGAGATATGAACCACCTTGGTTGTTCTCTTTGGAAAGTAGGATGAAATGAGGGGCTAGTTGCTCGAAGTAGAATTGAACTCCTTGGATCCAAAGAACTTTGACAATGTCCAAGTTTTCTTCACCAAATTTAAATCCCTCCTTTGTGAATTGAAAACATGTGGTATCGACAAATCCAAACAAGAAAAACAATCAGTTCTTGCTATCATAGAAAAACTTGGATCAGAATATCATGTATTTTTCTCCACATTTCATTCTAATAGATTCACCGCAGGACCAACCTAGACCATGCCTTCATTGTCACATCTCATTGAGGATTTGACACAAGAGAAAGATAAGCTCATTAAGATGGGCATAATCAAGGGCCCCAAGGCACATGCACTTGGTGTGCATGATGGAAACAACTCTCAAAATCCTAAATCCAAACCGAAATGCAAAGGAAAGGCGCATGCATAGCTAAAGAAATAAGGGTACTCCAAACCCTTCAATGATTCCCCAGGTTCCAAAGGTGGAAAAATAAAGAAAGGGAAGAAGTGTGATTACTGCAATCGTGGTAACCATACAAAATCCATATGCATGAAGAAGAAAATAGATATTATGGAGAAAATAATTCAAAAGAACAATCTCAAGGACTTCATTCCTGAGGCTGCCAAGAAGAAGTCAGAAGATAAATTCCCTAAGGAAGGTAATCGTCATGCATTAGTAGCTATTCATTCTTCTCCTGTCACATGGATTGTAGATTCAAGAGCTTCCCATCACATGGAAAAAACAAAGGATATCCTATCTTCTGTAACTGCATGCTCCTATCCTCATGGGGTATGACTCTCCAGTCAAGGTCACCGAAAAAGGGAGAGTGGAACTAGATCATGAAAGCTTTGAGAAAGTCCTACATGTTCCTCAAATTTTCATGAATATGCTCTCGGTGTATCATATTACACACTCAGGCTCAGGGAAAAAGGTGGAGTTCACACAAGACTCCGTGTTCATTTTCAACATGAAAGACAACTCCAAGATTGTTGTCGAGGAGGTAAATAATCAATCTTGGTTGTACACTTTCACTAAGTTTGTTGAACATGATTCCTCTGTACTACTTACACATGATGATGGTAGTAGTATATTGTGGCACGAGAGGTTTGGTCACCTGAAATTCAGGTACATGCAACAACTTAGCAAGAAGGGTATGGTCATCAGGTTACATGATATCCACTTTTTCAAAGGGGTTTGTGAAGGATGTGTCCTTAGCAAGCATCCTCAAGAGAAGTTCAAGAAGGGGAAGGCTCACAAAGAATCATCTCCATTGGATCTGATTCAGAATGATATCATGGGTCCATTTCCACATCCATCCATCAACAAGGCAAGGTATGTTCTTACATTTTTGGATGATTACTCATGTTATACTTGGGTATTTTTTCTTAGATAGAAGTTTGAGAATCTCAAAGATTTCAAAGCACTTGTTGGGACTCAATTAGGGAGAAATATTAAATCCCTTCGTATAGATAATGGGGGGGTATGTAAACATATATGTTCAAAATATTTATCTTGAGGTTGGGATATAGTTGCAACACACAATACCATATACTCTACGACATAATGGGGTTTCTGAGTGGAAAAACAGATCTCTCAAGAAGATGGCCAGTTGCATGATACATACAAAGGTACTTCCTCCCAAGATTTGGGCCAAGGAACTTAATTGTGCCAATCACATTTAGAACATATCTCCTCACAAATATGTTAAGGACATGACTCCTTTCGAGGCTTGGAGCGGAAAAAAACCAAAAGTCACCCATTTTTCGTATCTTTGGATCACATGCACAGGGTTGAATTCCCTATGAGAAGAGGAAAGCATTAGATCCATAGAGCCACCCATGCATATTTATCAAATTATCTCGATGATGTGAAGGGATACAAATTACTTGATCCCTCTATAGACTAGCTCATCATTGAGAGTAGTGCCCAGTTCGAGGAAAGTCCCTCGCATGCTCCATATGAGCCACATGCAAAGGATTTTGTACTTCCACTAGTTGCATATGATGAGTCCACACATTTGGATCAAACCACATATTTGAATTATGATATAGAGTCCGAGGATTAAGAGGATATAGATGCACAATCAGAGCATTCATATGTAGAGTCAATACATGCATATGAGGAGCTAGAGAAGATGCCCAAGTGGGCACAATCCACACTTCAAGATGTAGGAGACCTTGTTGGGGATCCAACATATATGAGGAGAACCATATCTCAGTTTGAGGATCCTGCTCATGTAATCACTGCCACTGAACCCATGATTCCCTTGCATTGTTATATGGTTCAGTATTCAAACCCGTAGACCTATAGAGAGGTTGCAGGGAATCCCTTCTAGGAAGAAACCATGCAGGAGGAGTATAAATATCTCCTTGAGAACCAGACTTGGGATTTTGTTTTGTTTCCTTTAGACATGAATCTTTTCATATGCATATGGGTCTATAGGACCAAAAAGGAAACAAACGGACAAGTGAGAAAACACAAGGAAAGATTGATTTCCAAGGGATTTCAATAGATCCACGAGATCGACTATGGTGAGACATTTTCTCCAGTAGAAAAGTTGGATTCCATGAGGTTGGCCCTTGCCATTGGAGAAGCCAAGGTATGGTAAGTACATTAGATGCACATGAAGAATGATTTTCTTCACAGGGATCTCTTAGATGATATTTATATGGAGCAGCCACATGGATTCATACAAAATTCATCTTTAGTGTGCTGACACAAAAAGTCGCTCTATGGCCTAAAGCAGGTGCCTAGAGCATGGTACACAAAGATGGACTCCTTCTTTCTCTCCAAGAATTTTTTCAAATGCAAATCCAATCCCAATGTCTACATGTTGAGGACCACTGACACACTTATGATACTAGTCATGTATGTGGATGATCGTTTGATCAACGACAACTTGGTTTTAGAGATTGTTGCGGTCAAGGGAATTTTTCATGACAGGTTTTTGATGATGGACATGGGTCCACTCTTGGTCTTGAGATCATCCAAGATGCTTCAAGCATGAAGCTATCTAAGGCTAATTAAGCTCAGGATCTCATGAAGAGATTCCACATGACAGACTGCAACTCTACACCTACACCTTTCTTATTTGGGGTTATACTTGAGGATGGTCGGGATACACCAGTGGCGGACAACACCTTGTATCAACAACTTGTGGGGAGTCTTATGTATCTCACCCACACCTAACCAGATCTATCATATGCAGTATGGGTAGTCTCCAGATACATGTAGGAGCTGCATGAGTTACACTAGAAGGTTTCCAAGTGCATCTTCATATACGTTCATGGCACCATCAATTATGGGATCCACTATGCAACAGGTTGCAAGTTGGATCTCATAGGCTTCATCGATTCTGACTGGGCTGGGGATGGCATCGATCACAAATCCACCTCTAGGCATATTTTGAGTTTTAGATCTGGCCCAATCTATTGGTCAAACAAAAAGCAGTCAACTATTTATATATATTCAGCAGAGGACGAGTATAGGGGAGAAGTCAACGTCACTATCCAGGAACTATGGCTACAAAACTTCTTCACCGAGCTCAACATTCAGCTCTATCATCCAAATGTGATCTGGTGTGACAACTAGAGTACTCTCAAATTATATCGAGATCTAGTACAAAGACAATGGAAAAAATATATCGAGATCCAGACACATTTTATCAGGGAGATGGTTCATGATAGGATCATCGATTTGCAGTATTTCCCTTCCATCGAGCAAACTACCGACATCTTCACCAAGAATTTCATTGAGAAAACATTCCATAGTTTGTGCAATCGTCATGGAGTGAAGGACATAATTTCCTAGTAACTGTATTTCTCTTCTTTTGATACATNGGTTCCCATGAGGTTTTCCCTCTTTCCTCACTTTATTTCAGCATTCATTAGTTGCATTGTTCATGGGTACCTAACATGGCATCTATTGCCTAGACTCATTCATGATGTATACTCCCTAGTATTTTTCAGGGGGGGCATTGGAGATATTACACACACCTAGAATTTTCCTTTCATTTTCTTTTCCTAAGTTTATTTCGCTATGTTGAGGGTCCCTTAATCTGATATATTCTCTCCTCATTGAGGATATTGTTTCCTAGACAAGGGTGCCATACACCCTCCAGTTAATCCTCAATTATCTTTCAATTAGACTAGTTGAGTGAAGCGTTACATGTCAACCTTGGATTTATCACCAAGCGTTGCATGCTAACCTCAAGATCATCACCATGCATTCACACTTGCATTGGGATCATCACTAGTAAAGCGCATTCCACATGTGTGAGTGATCTCCTCTTCATTTCACTATGGCTTAACTTGTTAATTGGTGACCGCATGGCCAATTAACTAGGACTAGGTGGCAGTTGACTCCAGTGACTGTTGGTGTGTGTCATATATCTCAGCTAGAACACTCCTAATGCACATTAGCTTGGATAATATGGTGATTTAGATGTGTCATACATAGCATATCACTTGTATTGTAACATTCTCTTACTCAAATAATATAAATTATTTTCATTATTTTCTCCATTTTTTGTCTTCTCTTTTCATCCACCATTGCAAAATGTGTA